>KN502430.1:34313-48094 GCA_000787155.1 Scartelaos histophorus | reverse complement strand
AGTGGATTGGATTGGATTGAAACATCTTCCTGGGGACAAAAGTTACAATCTGCACCTTTAAATACCACAGAACTTGCTATTTCTGTGTGGATGACTGTCTCATTTCTTCCTGTTTTTTATGCTTTCAGATTTATTTGGCCTCTTTGACTCTTTCCTTGCTCGTCGCCTCCATAGGTGAGTGCAAAGAAGGATTTTCACAGAGATAAATATTTAATTACCAGTCGGAGAAAACACACGTTGAATGCAGTCTAAAGTGTGCCTGGGGAATAGGGAGCAGCTCGAGAGCCAGTAAACTTGTATTTGCATAAAGGTGTGTGATAAATATGGAAGGGAGAGCGTTTTAAATATTTATGAGGGTGACAATGCAGACGACAATCCGTTTTGTCCTCAAATTATCTGACATCTTTGAAATGATTTAAATTGTAATGAGGTACTGCAGGAACTAGCTCTATACTGTTTACTCTGGGTGCAATTATTGTTTCTCAAAATAAAAACATACTTTGGCATAGTGGGTGCTGGTAGTAATGGTAATGGAGGAGGGGTAGCACTAAAGGAAACACTGCCATTAATAATAACTCCAATTAATTCACCTTAATAAAGAATGAACAAACACTTAATTCATCATTTTAATCTCATTTAATTAAGAATGCTTCATAACTAGTTAATTAATACGCTAACCCTAAACTCCTAAATTGAGTACTTTTGGGGAAATGAGAACTTTTACATCTTTTTAAATCATGCTTAATAAACTATTTGTTCATTAGGAATTAAGTCTTTGTTCATGCTTTATTAAGGCTAAATAAGGGGTAGTCATTAAGTGGTACTAAATACGTTTTTTCACAATAACAGAACAAAAAGCAATGAATACTTAACACTTACTTTAATATTGTCAGTATATATATATTTTTTTTACTTTTGTCGGCCTATTTGGAGTTCAGCACTAGTAGCAACAATAGTGGTAATAATAACAGAATGAATAACAGTAACAGTAATAATATACTGTTGTAATAGTAATTATAAAAGTAATGCCTTGTAGCGACTCCTCTGCCTACTTCTTCTACTGCTACATCAGTATTCCACTTGAATACTTATCTCTCCTCCTCCACTTTCAGTCATCTGATAGTTCGTTTATAAACTGCTTGGAATTCCTGTATTAGCTCAGAAAGTGGTGGTTTTGTGGCACGGTGGCTCTAATTGGAAGGTGCTGAGAGGGTAAAACAAACAGTTTTTTTGTCATGCAGTTTTCCACCACACTCCCGCCTCAGTTATTGGCCCAGTCTGTCACTCAGAAGACGTCTCTGTCACTGCATGGACACACACTCCACTCTTATTGTCTGTGTAAAAAGCTTAACAACGTTCTGCTATGTTTTGTCTGTAAAGTCTGTTCTGTATGAAGAACGCAGTGTGAGTTTCTTGAACTTATGTTTCTTTTGGGGATTAAATGTTTTTTCTCTGCAGTGTCAAACGCTCAGGCTCAGGCTCCTACGACTTCACATTACAAACAGCATGAGACCAGCCACACGGGCGAGCAGACCACAGAGGCCTCTGTTTCCACTGGTATGCCACTTGTGACTTGTCATTGTTGAGATGCCACTTATTAGCTGGCTCCTTGGAATATATCTGTGTGACTGTGGGTGCATTCACACTTACACAAACACTGCATCAACAGTGGCACTGAACAGAGACTAATCCTGGAATAAACCTAGACTAGAACAGGTGTAAACCAGACCTAGAACAGGTGTAAACCAGAACTAGAACAGGCCAAATCAAGTCTACATCAGGGTATCGAGTGTCACAAACCAAAAGCTGGAAGATATACATTTGACTACTACTACCATGATTTACTTATTATACATAACTACTGAAATGTAAGCCATATTTTAGCCACATTTGTTCTTCTCCACACATAAAATCAATTTTAAAAATGTTTCATCACTTTTTTTAAAGGTGCACTATGTACTATGTAATTTCCTCCATGGAGATGTTATTGTTTTGCTTGGAAAGTTTAACACAAAGTCATTCAAGTATTTATATTTAGAATGTATTTCATTACAAATGCTTTTATAGCTCAAAAATACCTCAGAAAACTTCTACTGTGAGCGGGGTTGAATCTCCACCGATGGGGCTTGTAACTTGACCTGGTGGTGTCTCCATAAAAATAGTCAAATTTAATGCCACACTGGATTATTATGAGCAAAATATAACATCCCTGTGGAGACAAACAGGTAGCACGCCCTCCAGAATATAGAATCTGTCCCCAGAATGTTTAGGATGACTCTGATTGAAGGAGGAGGTGTTTCCCCCGACTCTGATTTGCATATGTTTTTGTAACAGAAAGAAAAATGGAAACAAGAGTCACCGGAGCATCTGACTCCTCCCATGTCACTTCCCCTGGTGAAAAAACCACAAGCACAAAGTACACTACCACAGTAGTAAATAAGGCATCTACAGGTAAACCTTTCTTCTTTATCCATTTGTCTGTATTCACCTCATATGACCTTTTGTCTTCATACAGTTATTCTGAGCAAGTCCACAGCAAAACCGTCGGCCACCACAGGTGCCATTTTAAGTCCTAACATTTCTTTATTAAAAATGGCCAGTGGATGGAGCCACTGTGTCTGGCTTTTTTTGCTTGTAGCTTTGACCCCAGTATTTGTAAAGCAACTTTAGGGAATGTTGGATTCAGATTTTTAGATTCTTGTGTGTAGTAAAAGTAAATATTTTTGCCAAATAAAGGCAAAACTAAAATACTGTTTCTGAATGAATAAAAGCATCATTGCTTAATATGTTGTAAGTAATGCATATTATTAAAATGTGCTCAATGCATATACAGCTAAATGTCAGTAGAGGTGTTTTCACTGAAATGATAAATATAATGGATCTGTCTCTTCCTCTCTCCCCTCTTTCTTTTACCCCCTACCCCTTCTCTTTCTCTCTTTCTCTTCTTCTCTCAGCCAAACGTGCCCCACCAGTCACAGTGAAGCCCGTCTCCCCTGCTGCCTGGGGTAACTTGAATATCTGTGTTTTCTGTAGTTTCCTTAAATGCCACAGGTGGGTTATTGTTATCTGGTGGCAGACTGACGGTATCAGCGTTCCCTGTCCTACAAACAAAACCCACAGCATAAAGATAAAACAAGATTCTCGTCTGTCTGTGACACCCCATTGTACTTTATGCAACAGAGCATTGATACGTACCCGCCCTGCTCTGTGTCTCACCATAGATTTGATAGTTTTGATGTGACTTTGATTTGTGGTGCACATTTTTTGACAAACTTAATTCAAAATGTTTACAGTTAGTGTTTTCTTGTTTTTTCTCTCAGATCCAGCGTGGGACAAAGATTTCACCTATGGTAAGATACAAATCACATCAATAATCTTTCACAAAATGAAATAAAAAATGTGAGTTCATGGGCTGAAACTTTCTGTTTATTCAAAAGATAGAATCATTTGTTTTGAATTGTTAATTGCTATGGCAACGGCGCTAATTTGGGAATTAAAATCACCCTGAAACCAATAAATCCATTCATTCCAGCGAGATCTGCAATATCTATTTAAATATTGAAATAAACATATTTGATTTTTAACACAAGTGAATTGCTTATAGGCTGTGGTCAGTGAATGTTTCCTGATTGTCCATTGCAGATTACACGACTCTGCGTCACGCCGGCCTGTCCATAGCAGCAGTGCTTTTCATCGTGGGGATCATGGTCATTGGCTGTAAGTGTCAGATCTGAAGTTACTTTTTCACCTTAAAAACCAAACTGTCAGCCATGTCTCACATTTACCTATTGGTTTACAGGTGGAAAAGTTTGTAAAGTGCCCAAGTGTCATAAAAGGGCTTCCAAGTAAGTGCCAGTTTATTGCTTTATCTTGATTATGAGAGATGTTTGAATGCAACACACTTTGTCCAGTTGTCCATAGTTTTAGCTTGAGTCTGTACAACAGTGCAGTTGGATGGAGGATGATATATGACCAACAATTATTTTGGCTGTGTAATAACTCAACTCTGTGCTGACTGTGATTTGTGATGATTAATAGATCACAATGATTATGATAAAGCTATTTGTTGGGCAAACCATGACAGGCAAACTGAAAACCAATCTGTAGTCCAGTATCTGTGTCTGATAAATATGATGGATCGCTTTAATGTGGATACTTTCTGTTTTGTGTTTACTCTTTAGGTCGTACCAAGTGGCCCAAGCATGAGGAGGAAGTATAGAATTACTACAATATTTTAGGATGATAGACTGCAATTTGCTCTGAATACTTAAAGGCACAGTAAATAACTTTTCTGGAAGGTCCATTACATGCTTCATGTCTCCATGAGTGATGTATTTTTTGCCTAGAATATCCCATAGTAGGGCATTAAACTCCCCATGTAAGCAAGCAGTTTTCAGTAGTTATGCAGGTTTTTCAAGGTATTTTTGAGCAGCAAAAACACCTGCAGTTCAAAAAATTCATGAGATTTCTCAGATGCCATTGCCTGGAACATTGTAGGCAAAGCAGCACATCCCCATGGCAAACCATCAGAAAAGTTACACAGTGCATAAGTTCACACTTTGAAGAATTAAACTCATTGTGTCCTCTATTTGTTACATTTGCATTTTGGGTAAATAATATTAAATAATTATTTTAACACGTTAACATGTTTCGTACAATTACTGTGTTATGTTAATTTAATATTAATGTCAAACTTAGAATTAGTATTTCACTTAGAACCACAAATATATACAAATACAAATATATACAAATATATACAAATATACAAATTGGCACAAACGTTTCAAACCAAGTATTACTTTAATAATGCATGTTAGAATCTATAAACAAATGTTACAAAATCTAACCCCCTTTTTTTTATACACAGGTTATAAATAAGATATTTGGTAGCGCCGTAATCACTTCTCCCCACAGAGCAATTGGAGTTATAGTATATACATTAACATTAGAAAAATAAAAGTCATCATGCATTTAAACTATCCACATACA
This sequence comes from Scartelaos histophorus, assembly GCA_000787155.1. Taxonomy (NCBI): domain Eukaryota; kingdom Metazoa; phylum Chordata; class Actinopteri; order Gobiiformes; family Gobiidae; genus Scartelaos; species Scartelaos histophorus. Next base: position 43,105 of record KN502430.1, on the reverse strand, counting down.
TTTATTGTGATATTGTGGCTAAGTGATGAATAAAACTGCTCTATAAGTGGTAACATGTTAAGACTGGATGTAATTATGTGGATACAAAAATATTGAAATGTTTCATTTAACATTTGACCAATTTGCCTTACATTTACTGATGACTTATTGGGCAATGCTACAAATACAAGGCAACATACAAATGTAAGACAAATGAAAGATACACAAGTGGGTGATTAAGATTGCATGGTACATAGCATTGAAGGGTATTTAAGGCACTGCACACCCTGATCCAAACATGATTGCAGCTCCCAGAGGTGTGGCTTGGCCAGGACACAGCCACCCCCAGCAGAACAAGTGGGAAGAGCACGGGGAGATGCTTAGACACATCCAAACACTGTCAGTATCAGTGTTTGACTTCATTTGTAATTTTAGTGTGAATAAAAATCTACATTTGGCCTACCTCTGCACAGGAGACAGCTACAATACCCTTAAGGCATTTCCCTTATGTACAAACGAAAGACAGAAAGGCAACCAGCCCCTTGAAATGAAAGCCTTTGATTAAAGGGCATGGTTCATTTCCATTTAAATAATAAAAAACAGAAAATATGTGCCATCGTGCCCTATACAAGTGTGACTGATATTTGCCCAAGAATGCCATTCAATCCTTTTAATGTCTCCAGAACTGAAAGAGGTATTTACAGTCTGTGAAACAGAATGTTGAAGTGAAAGCCATTCAAATGAAAGCACATAATTTTATGATTTGCAAGGTTCAAACTCTATTCACGTGTGTGATCTTGATGTGGGAGCAGGTTTTGCCTGTGTGTCGCTGCAGCTTCTGTCAGTCAGTATTAATGAGCAGGGCACAGATGATGTCAGAGAAGTGAATGGGAAATGGAGCAGAGAGCTGGTCTGGTTTAGTATGGATCAGCCTGGTCTGTCTCACTATAAACAGGCCAGCTCCACAGGCAGCAAATATGGTTTTACAGCAATAAGTAATACATCGTTCAGGTAGTGTAAAGGGGATTCTGGCTGTGCCGAATGATCCCTTTTGACAAAATAAGCTCTAAGCCATATTCGACTGCTTTGATTTGGATTCCTCAAATAGAAACCAATTAAAGGGTTTCAACATGTTCCAAAAGTCCCAGGCAAGATAACATGTACATCAAATGACATCAGCAAAGATGGAACAATAGCATTTGTTTGAGACAGAGTACTGAGCAGAGAGCAGCAGGTTTGTGTGCAAAAAAAAGTCCATCCTGAGTCGAAAGTAGGCAATGGCAAAGCACGTTGCTCCTTATTCTAAGTGTGTACTCCCTCATCCAGGAGCTAAACTGCCTCTTTCTTGTCTTGGTCAATGGGAACGGAGTAAATCCTAAAACAAAAGCAAGAAGTAAGTATAGTATTTCATTAAAGAAAACTTTAGAATGTTTTTCTTTCCATTTAGGACATGTACAAAGCAGAAGTGCAGAGGGGTTGTGGGACTTTGAGGGTGTGACAGGTGCACCGTGACTGCAGAGCACACCTCATTCCCAGGTGGGACTTATAAACTGGCACTACTCTGTTGATCTAACAAGCCAAGGGTTGCTGTGTGATTAAGCCTCTTTTCAGTGGAGCGATCAGTCAGCACCAGCACACTCAGAGCTGACTGCAGCCCCGCGAGGCACCTGGTAATCCGCCTGCACAAGAATTTAACCCTTGCTTATTGACTTACTTTGCACTTACAATTCTTATGGCATTTGTCAATCTGTGAAGAATCATTTGAACTCTCTGACAGGGCCTATATAAAGTCATTGGCCATTTTTTTTTATTGTGGTTGTCAAACGCAGCAGGGACCTTCTGCAGTTGTAATGAATTTGATTAGAGTTAACTTTATTACGTTGATTTGAATCTACTCAGGAAACACATTTTAACATAAAGACCATGAGACATTTCTAAAAGCCAATAACGCAGTTTGTAAACATTTATATGGACTTCCTTTACTATTGTGGCGCACAGATGTTTCCTACTCTGCTTGTCACTTACTTCACCGTGACAGTACTTAATAAAATTGCCTTTGAGAGTTTATTCACAAGTAAAGAAAAGAAACTGATTACTCCGTGAAAAGCCTTGTCCAAGCTGGCCGCTACTTAAAAAAAAACAAGTGCATACAGAAAGTGGTTGTTTATAACTGGTTTAGGCTGTTCCACTATCTGATTACTGTTGACAGCTTGTTGACATGACGCCAGGATGATGCATTCACTGTCCTTTCAGTTGTGTGTAGGAGTTTTCAGTCTTTTCTGTCATTTCAGAGCACAGTTCAGGAGGCACATGCTTAGAACAGGTTAGGTCCTGTCCCAGTGTGTCTCTAAACCCAAAGGCAACGTCTGGAGGCTATTGTTAGACGTCTAAGATTGAAAAGGGTTAGTAGTTGTGTTGAGTATTTACAGATTGTGTGGTGGACCTCAAGCTTAGATACTAATTGCTGATCGTGTCCAGACGGGCCCAGATGGGTGGATGCTGGCTGCGTGTTTTTATCACCTGACTTTTCTGTACTTTTCTTGCTGACAAGTGAAGTAGGGCAAATTGGCAAGGCATCTTAAAAGCTGTTACCCACCAGACTGGTTCTGTTACCTGCAGGCTGACTGACTTAGCACAAGTACAACGTGCATGCCTTTTCCACTCTTTTTGTTTTGGGGGTTTTGTTTCTTGTATAAACTAACTAAATAATGAGAAGGAAAAAATAATGAAAAAATGTCCTTACCCTTGCTGTTGTTTGTACTTGTGTCTTCTCACTAAGATAACAGCTGAAAAAAGAAAGGGTTTTTTGTTTTTTTAATAATGATAAAAAACAACTTAATTTTAAAATTTTTCCAATTCTTACCAATTATAGTTGCAACTGAAAGAGCCAGAGCTACTATCGCCACAATGATAATAATCATTGTTATCTGGTCTAGAGAAAAGAATAGAAGAGAAATATTAAAGCACAGGAATGAGGAATGGCATCTTGTTTATTTTACTTTGTTTTAATTTTGTTTGTAAGGCCTTTACCTGATTCACTTTCGTTGTCTGTTACTCCATGGCTGCCAGACAGGTTACCTCTTGTGTCTGGAAACACTAAACAACAAACTTACATTACTTTACTTTAATCCATCAGTCTAAATGTTTATCTAGATTATGAGGAAAAAGTTTGAGTGCCCATGATCATGTGAAATTTAGCAATTTTTAGGGTTATTAAACAAATTAAATGACTGCAAACATAAGCAGAGCTCATATAAAAAACAAGTAATTAAAACTAAGGTTTAATGAATTGTGGTTCGGCAGAAGAGGCACAGGAGGCGTCTGACCACAGGCTTTAAACAGCTCTGTAATTCTCTCAGACGTCCATCAGCGCCGTGATGAGGAGTGACAGACAGAGGTGTGGGCAGAGAATGAGAATGCCAATGTCGATTAGCTGACCAGCGGGATGGCCGCCATGTCAACATGTTCATTGGGCTTTCAGCAGAAGCCACCGTGGCCTCCAGGGAGCTAATTGATTCCACTCAGACTGTAATGGTGAAGAGGAGGGCAAGGCACCAGAGGCTGTACTGGCCACATGTCTGCTCGGACGACACGAGCTATACACCACTGATCTGCACACGACTGCTCAGGCCATAACCCCCCTGCTCTTCCTCCTTTTGGGCGATAATGGAGGGTTCATATTGCCCTGTGCATATCATGGTGCACTGTGGGGTGTCAAGGTAATAATAAACTTAGACTTTCAACTTACAGTCTTCATCGTCAGGTACTGCAACAGAAAAAGAGAAATCAAGTTAAGACTAGTTGCCCGTAATGAATATTAGTGAGATAATATTGTTGCATTGTTCAATTACATTTGAATATTGACAAATTAATTTAACGTCACCTAAAGATATCTTGTATTCTGATTAAATGAACTATGCGCAAACCAAAGACTCTAAATGTAAACATTACAAAAGTTCTTTTTCCTCTTTGTATTCAATAATAAATTAAATTGTTTGTGTATTATTGACTGCAAGAGCTTAGTATGTATATATGTATATATCTATCTATATATAGCTGCTCTGTATTCTAAAAAGAGTAAGATTCTTGTACTCACAAAAGCCAGATCCGTCATTCTCATCCGTATCCTGATTCGAATAAGCTGTAGAAAAACAAACAGCAGAACATGTGGTCAATGATATTCCCACTAAAAATCAATATTTAAAGAAAACAACAGAGAAACAACCTTTGTGTGAAAATCAAATATGGATAAATGAATAAATTAATGTGGTAAACAATACACAGCCTGAGAATGTCCAGTCTCAGACACTAGGACCTGGTCAGTACTAGGATGAGAGATTACTGGGAATACCAGGTGCATACTGCCATTGTACCCTTTGGCAAGACACTTCCCCCACCTATCCTAGTCTGAATGTGAATGACTGATACAATGTAAAGCTCTTTAGGTGTCTTGAAAAGCACCATATAAATCCAGTTCATTGTTATTCATGTTGTATGTAAAACTCCAATGCATTTTCAAAATATCGACTTAAGCTGATTTGCTTAATTTAATTCATGTTAATGAAAGTGTGATTTTGAGCTGCATATATAAATGGTGCTGCAGAGAGGACACTGAATGTACCGATAGCACTAGTGTTGTGAGGTGAGGAAAACATGCCAGGGAAAGGATGCAGAGGGTGTGATTAGATGTTTATCAGCTGAAAGCGTCACAGCGAGATGAGAACATACCGGTAGCAGTTGGCAGCAGCAGACACAGGAGCAGCAATCGCATCATCTTCAAATGCTGCAGGGAGAAAAGACACCGCGTTAAAAATATCTGGTTTTAATATTCACTCATTGATGTGTGTGAAATCTTGGTGTTTTGGTTTAGAGAATGTGACGGGAAAAGTAGAAACTGTTGGTGTCTATTATTGGAGTTTGGAGTCGAAAAACACAAGTCGACAGTAATGTCACAAAGCCAATTTAAGCCAGTTTAACGGAGTTTTTCTGATTATTGCATGTTTGATTTGCTTTTATTTTTTGACTAATGCATTTCAGTACTACTAATATTATTAAATCGAGCTTAAACATATAAAGCCGCACTTTTCTGTTGCAGGGTTTCCACTTTTGTTGGTTTATCTCCAGGATTAGATAGGGATATTATACAAAACAGACAACATAAAATAATCCTCCCACAACCCATGTTTTAAAGCATTTCTTAGTAATAAAGACATCTGTAATAGAATGATTGAACAAAGCAGCTGACAGATTAGTTAAATTCTGCAATGTTTAACTTTCCAGGCAAAGTATGAACATTTTTATAGAGGAAATGTCTCAATGAATGTCTCTCCCTTCTCTTCACCTCCAACATTTACCAATTCATTGCAACATTTATTAGCATTTCCAGTGGGAGCTCTGCGTGGAAAAATACAAGTCAACAGTTTCAGCTGGTTTCAAAAGGCAAAAATGCAAATGTAGATTGTAATCTGAGGTAGCTGGTGACAGAGGGGTCAGTGAATAGACATTTTATTTCCCACAGTGCTCAGCAAAAAATGGATACCGGTTCTGTCAGCAAATTAGTCCACTTTTTTCCATTATCTTTGCATAATTTTCTACCAGAGGATTACAAGGAAATCCTAAATGCAAAGCTATTATGGTAAAAAATACAACATCCTTTCTCGTTCGCCAGAGTATTTCTTGTTATTGTTCTTCTTGCTATGGTGAAATCCTCTAATTTCCTTAAGGCACCAGGCTCCAATATTCAGCGTCACTGCAAAAATGTGAATCACAGATGTTTTTCCAGGCTGTTAAACAAAGCCCCAGCTGTAGCCAACACAATGCTACTGTGATATTTTTAAAGCACAGTACATGGGAACGACCCTTGCTCAGGATTTAGCAGATTTAGCTACTCTGGCACATTATCAAGTAGAAATACTCAGCCCCCAAGACGATACGTATTATCACTTTGAGATTTGAGCCAAATGCTTTGTCTCTTGGCTCTGTCTATTGTGTTCTGGTTTCCTCTAAGGTACTACCTGTTAATGACATAGTGGAAAAAGGAGGTGATGTACATTGTTACAGTACACAATATTAAACGGACTAAGGAAGAGGAAGAGAAGAACAAGGCCCTGCTCTTCTAAACTCCTCTAAACTCCTACACAGCAGTTACCAGTGCACCATTTCCTACTTCTAACATCACTCTTCATTATACTGTTATGGAAGTGCCACATGCCCACACACCAAGCAGATACCAGCATATATAATATATGCAAACACCTCATTTACATATTTTTGTGTTTTTTTTTTCTATAACTTTCTATGATAAAATAAGTGTTGAGACTAGCCACTCATTCAAACACATATCAATAAGAAAAATATACTGTGAATAGGACAACAGCTTTTCCTGAATAGTTGGAGTCTAGAATTGTTGTGATCTTTATTAGACGTGTGAAGACCACATTATCATTGTGGTTTTAAGTTGGAAGTTTCAAAACAACTGCAAGATTTCTATATTTGAACGGTTGCAATAGCGTAACACAACATTTTAAGCACGCTTTACTTGACTATTTTAAAGCCCATCAGCCATACGCAGACATTCTTCCTGCAATTTTGTAATGCAAGTTGTTAAATCTGCAAATACTGTTTAATTGACCAAATACCTCCATGTTGTGAGATATTTTAAACATATGACAGCATCTTATGAATTGATACATATGATATTGTGACAAAACAAGTGATTTTTTTCCCCAAAGTTACATCATTTTCTGCTGAATGTCTCTCCTCACTCTTCACTCTTCCATCCTTAAAACAGTTTGTGGCTATGGGAACAGTTTAGTCTTTTTAGTTAATGGGAAAAAAGGCTTAGTTTTATATGTATAGACTTATTTAAAGTCCAACTTTTAATGCAAGGTTTGGATACTATCAATTTATCGTTACAAATAAGTACAAATAAGAGCTTTGACAGTGATATATAAGTTCTGATTGCTTTTCCTTCTTCACTTCTGCTGAAACACCTTACCTTGTTTCCAATCTTTAAAGCACAGCGCTGCATAATCCTAATTTTCCTGCTTCAGTTTCTCAATTTCGAGACAAATGCTGACCCTGTAGCGTGAAGTAGAAACGGCATTATCTCGCTGCTAAACTAGAATAACAGAATAAAAACTGTTTTAGCTGACGATATCGGAGGGAGATGTTAATCATAAAACCGAAGCTGATTGGAAGCGGCGAATGCAACTGCGACTGTTCGGGCCTTTAGAATAGCTGTAGTAAATCTCCCGCCGCAAACAGCCTAAGACACCGCAAATAAAAATCCCCTTCTGTATCCAATTTGCTTTTCAGACTCGCTTTGGGTGAAATAATAAGCTGATCCAATTTGAGAAATATTTATCAACCCAGTCCACTGCGCCTGCATCAAAACGCCTCCTGACGCCAGTATTATTTTTCAAATTGGGTAATATATTCTTGTACATTTGAATGCCGATTGAATTTGTTCTTTAATACCAGACTCTATTTGCAATGTATAATAATTGGTTCTTGCACGTTTATGATGTAGAGGTGCCAGCTGCTGTCCCCGGGCAAGAGGTTGGAGGTAAACGGTATAATAAGGGATAAAAAAAGGAAGTCATCGAAAAACTTGAGAGCAATTCTTCAACAAAGCGGTTTGACAAAGAAGTGGTGCTGCAGGGCTGTTTCATTCTCCAGATTACGTTTCTCTAAACCTCTCAGCTGTCAGGGTGAGGAGAGGTCTTTGAATGAGATGACCTGTCGCAAACAATAATCCTACATGCAAAAAAAACGTGTTTAAAGAAGAATAAGGGAAATTTTTGCAGATTCTACAAAATATTACTATAAGGTTGCATGGAAGAAACATGCTAAAAATGAATAAATAAATAATACACAGCTTTCAATCTTTCAACAACCTAAACATGATATTGCCAGTGTCTTTCTGCAACTTCTGAACACAACATGCTTTTACAGACAGAGTATTGGCTTTAGATATGTCAATGAGAAGGCACCAAGCTGACCACTGATAATCTGAAATGACCGGATCGATTTAATTATAAAACAATGCATTGCACAGCCGTACTTTGCAGCGCTCATACATCCCTCTATAACAAAAGCACCACATAAATGCACCACATTTATTCTCAGACTTCTTTAGAAAGGTTGTGAACTGCACTCCTGCACTATATTCGCTACAGACAAGCAGCTGACAGCAAAGAGAGTGACAATTTTATCTTGTCCTATTTCCTTACTGACCATATACGCCGCCGCATAACTGATAAACTGATAAAACTGATAAAAAGTAATAATACGTAAGACAGACTTTATACTGCAGTGTAAAAGAATATAACATAGAGGTAAAAAGTAAGAAAAAAAAGAAAAGATTTACAGGGAAATGTTTTTAGGTCATTTCCTTTACATTACAAACCTTGACGTACATTCAGCAAAAAGAAAAAAAAAATCCCATTGAGGTGTGAAGTCACCATCTCCACAAAATTCTTTATCAAAGTAACTCTGTTTTTCTTAGCCAACACTCATATCTCCAGTAACATACTTTTCTTTGGCAGTGGACCACATTAATGACAGTAAAAACATAATAAAAACACAATACCTCAGTTGTCAGGGAGCATAACAGTGCAATCTGCAGCTGATAAACAATGAAGCAGCTTCTCGCAATACAAGAAGTTATGTGTGTGAGACCGGGCGAGCCTGAGGCCAAGCAGCAAAACAGCTAAGAGGATATGAGAGTGTCTGACAGTCACAATAGCTCCTTTTATACTCCAACCCCCCCAAAAAATGATCATGATAAATGATTTAAAATAAGCAGACCT
>KN502430.1:9600-34303 GCA_000787155.1 Scartelaos histophorus | reverse complement strand
AAAAAAACCCCAAAAAAAAAAAAAAAACAAAAAAAAAAAAACTGTGCATATTCTAACAGAAGAAATAAAAGGCAGGACAGGAAGGGGCTGGCACATCCCACCATCAGCAGATGCAAACTGTGGTTGTTTAGTGAGCAAAATATTCACTAGATAAGCCCCTTTATTCAACTCTTATTACCGTTTTGTTTTATCTTCAAAACATTGGTTATACTAGGTTAAAGGTTATGCTCTTGGTAACAATTAGCCTAATATTAAGCAGTAAAATTAATTGCATTACAAATGACTGCAATTTTCTTAATGAGCAGTGTGGCTTCTCTAAATGGCTGCAAAGGAAACATTTAAACACTTTTGGTACTAGGTCTAATTGCAAATAAATAGGTTTTGTAGCTTTTGTTTAAGCTGATGTAAAAATAAAACTTCTCCTCATAGTCTAAATGCACAATGATGGACTCTAAAATCGCTGACAGTTTGAAGAGAAACTCACCGCGGCTCAGTGTGTCTCAAAACCGCGTCTACAGATGAAAGCGCATCATTTAGTGCGTGGGACACTGCGCATCTCTGGGGGATTCACCGCCGTGTCATTCTGCGCTACAGACAGTGACCTCTCTTTACCGGAAAACCCATGACTTTATTGCGCTCTCGCTGTAATTTCCGCTTATTGTTGCCTATAAGAAGAACGCAAGAAATGGCCGAGCTGTAGCTTAGTCTATAGAGAACGTCACAGGTTCAGTCCCACTTTCATGAGCTGCTTTTCAATCATAGCAGGTAATGAAATGTCTGTGGCACCACGTGATGACGCCAGGACCCATGAGACCCTACTGCAGGTGCGCTGAAGTACACGAAAGTACACTAAAGTACACCAAAGTACACTAAAGTAGAGTGAAGCGTGCGCAGTTTCCCCCACTCCAGACCAAACCGTGCGCGCTTTGGCTGCAGTAACAATGCGCTTGCCCCAGGTGCGCCTCCCCGGGTTTGGCGAGTGTCATGATTTATAAGCAGGTTATTTACTATGCATTAAAACGCAATGGGGGCACGCATAGGTCAGTGGCAAGAGGTTTGAGTTTGCAGTGCATTAGTCCAACTGTTGTCCATTCAGACTCAGGGCTTTATTTACTTTGGCTGGCAGCACATTTATTATCCCGCTTTGCTTTGGCCCTCTCAAGTCTCAACACTACGCACTTTCAGAAGTTGTGTTTGTCTAGTTTTGAGTAATAGTCAGGGAGGGGCTATAACGCTTTAGTTAGACAAAAGATACTAATCTGTACAGGGTTGTAAATGATTGCGGTTAATAATTGCTCTATTGAGACATTTGCGGTCTTTTCATAGTCTTTAGTCTGTAACGTTTAGCGAATTACATTGAGCCTATTCATTGAACGATATTTTGTCTTTTACTACTTTCTAGGTCTACACTTTACATTGCATTAACTGTCTTGCTGTATAGACCTACAAAAGACATTATTACAGTGTGAATAATTCAAACAAACACACAAAGAAACAAAGAAACATACACAAAACTTACTTTAGAGTGGTTTGGAGTTGCTGTCAGTGCTGGTATGTCTCTCCACGCCAGATCCTTGTTGTCATGAATCTGTCAGTGTGTGTGTGCAGGTTAACACAGGTGTACTCAGGAGGAACCAGGAACTGAGCTCGCAGTGCTTGCTCATTGGCTGCAGTTTGTAACCTGACACCGCCTTATCTGACTTGTACAGCGTGCGTACAGTGCGCTCTAGAAATCATATACGTGCTCATAATAAACTGGCTACTAAGCATTTGCTATAGAGTAAACTAAATATCATCTGCTCTTGTGCTCCATTTGTTGGCTTATTATTACCTTTGACAGAGCTGGAAAGTCACTGAACTCGTGCATGGTTTTTAATTCACTCTAGAAGTGGTAAACTGAGGATGGTGAACATTGTATCAATCCAATAGTTTCTACTCAAGTTAAGTTTATACTTTAAAAAACTTTCTCTCGAGTAATCAATCATATTGGTGAGTACTTTTACATCTCAGCCTTGAGCTTTCTGTGCACATAAGGGCATCTCTGTGAATGGCAATCCTTTCTGCTGCTGTTTGGGAATCTGTCAGAGTAGAAGTATTAAACTCCGCCTTTTTCTCCTCCAATCAGTCAAAAACACTTGTATCTCCCCTCGCTTGTCATGTCAGTGGAGACACACTCACCTCGATCCGCCCAGCTTCAGGATCTGTTATATTTATTGCTTCAGCTTGTGCAGGGACAGGTTGTGACCAAAACATTTGTTCTTCACATGGGGCAACACTAAGTACCCTTGATTTTTCTCTGTCATTATGTATTTGAAGAAACCTGAGTGGGCAGGTAAGGCTGTTGTGATAAAGTAGCACCAGTGGTTGTAGAAAAAAATCAAGTAGCCCAAAAGAAGTAATGAGAAAAATCTGATGTAGGAAATGTATTTAATGTAGGAAAAGTTTTCTTACTTTGGTACGAGACCCAGAGACACGCAGCATATTATGATACTGCCCATTCAAGTCTGACCAAGCCTCCACTGAAGGGAGAATCAAAGCATGAAGTAATGCAGCTCATAGACAGAAACTTCCTTGGTACAACAGAGCAATAGAAAATGTCCCATCTCTTCTTTTTTATTATATTTTGACTAGTGAAATTATATTGTAGTTTTACGTTGTGCTATATTTTGATCTATGTTATAATGTGATTTCCTTATTACAAACATACCTAGAGCTGTGGCATTCACACATGTTTAACACACAAATCCTGCATATTTATGCTGAGTTAATTTCTCAAGCAGAAAACACTTAATAATACATTATTCATAAATAGATACTCAAATGTGCAAATGAAACAAAACACAACTCCAGGTATGTTTTTGATGAAGTTTACAGCTTTCTATCATGGCTTAAAACTCACAAGTGTCAATTTTATGTAACTTTAACTGAGGTGAGTTGATCGTAAACCAGAGCTATTGTATTTGTAACATTGATACTTATATTTATTTTGTATAATTATAATGTATAATGTATAATTTGATAGAGTCTCATAACTATTACTACCCATTTGCCTAACTTACAATTAAGTGAAGTTAGATATAATTTCTCAGTTTTGCAATTTGTAACACAAATATTTTCTATTATCAACCATTAATTTATGTTTTGGTAATGCCACACTATAACTCATTATATACCTTTTCTTTCTCTTCTCATTGTATAACTTTTCTTACTGAAGTTGTACAATAGCTGGAGGTGTCATGTAGGTTTTTACCATTTGTGACTAAAATCCAGACAATCAGCATTACTACTTTTCAGCTTGTTACTCTTTCTGTATGACAGAGCAGAGCTTTTATCAAACTGCTGCTTTAGATGATCTGACACTGTTTATGTTTGATGCCACATGGACTTAGCTAAAGTCAGTGTCACACGCCATTTTCTCTGTTCAGTTTGACTCACTAAGGCAAGCAATTTGTGACAGTGTCTTAACTTAACTACTTTGAGCAACAATATATACACATCAGTCAAACTGATATACATAATAACACTATTGTTGGGAGTGCAATTTTTAATGTTGTCTGTATAGATTGAAAACAATTCACCATGAGATCGATGGGAGAAGATTTGCTAGAGAAACAGGACTGTAGTAGTCAACAAAATAAATTATTAGTTGATTATAAACATGCCCTGTAAATAGTTTATGTGGTGATGGTAAAACTTCAAAACTTCTAACTGCTCTATGATCTGACCACTGACCACTTGTGTGGGTGTTCACACAGCAGCAGCTATGCATAAGTATACACAAGTATCCACAAGTATGCATAAGTATGCAAATATGCATGCAGAAAAATATAAAAAGATGCAGCAGTAGCAGCAGCTAACGAAAAAACACCTCACAGAATTACTGCCTCCTCTTTTCTGCTGTGGTATAAATTCTTCAAAAAAAGCATTCCACTGGCACAAATCTTGGTTTACTAAAAAAAACATTGACTGATTCAGTGACTAAGTGATCAAAGACCACAGTGCATAGAATTCCCAGGACTATTGGGACTGCCGCTGCTGTTGGTCTCAAGGACATAGCAGAACAAAGCTTTGACAAATGTGGAAACTACACTGGGCACATATATACTTATATATATACTTTGCATTGGCCCCGCTGAGGAGGCCTTGATCGGTTCAGTGCTGAAGTGTGAAAATTAAAAAAAATGTAAAAGAATCAGCTCAAGTTCCTTTCAAAATGTGAAAATGGTGTGTGGCACTATTGTTCTATAATTGAACTAACAGAGTTATGGTACTTTTAAAACTCCAGTTCTAAAACTCAGTACGTAAATATTCAAACCAATTTATAATGTCAATATGACTGTGATTGCTTTAGGTAAATGGTCTCCTGCTGCCTCTTCTCTGTGCATGAGCAGAATCTCGAAATGAGGCTGAGACAGACTTTCTTTGTTCACAAAGTGACATATAGTCATGTAGCATAGAGCAGTGAGTGTGTGGGAATGTGAGATCTAATCCTGACGGCCGCACTTTGAGGCTCTTTGAATCAGATGTTCCTCAAGCAGGAGCAGAGACACTAATCAGCCCAAAACATGTTAATGTGCAAACAAACATATGAGGACGTAGTCTTCAAGATAACACACACAGGCAAAAGATTTTAGAGCTGATATGTGATAAAGATGGAGCATTCCTGGTCACTGGGACTGACCAATGCAACAATGTGAACCAGTCATACACTTTTTTGCCCAACTAGAAAGTACAAATGGAAACACAGACCCATCTGTAGCCATATAAGCTTTTGTCCTTTCTTACAACTCTTCCTTACACAACCAACAATGAATATACCCAAAAACCCACTGACTGTCACAGAAATGTTTATTGTGGAAAATCATTAGGAGGGGAAAAAGTATTTTCTAAAGAATCTAAGTGTTAATATTATCTTTATCTGCTTTTGTTTGTGGCATTAATCCCTCTCTGCTCAAATCTGTTATGGTAATCCTGTTCACAATTTCTATTCTAAGTCATTTTTGTTATTTTTACCATCCGCAGCTCATTTTAACACTGTCTGCAATACCAGTGCCAACCAGCAAAGACATTAACGTGTCATCTAATAACTCACAACATTTGGAGATTTTTGTGGTTTGCTGCTTGAACCTGCAGGGCCTTCGTGGCTGTCTGTGAACTCAAAGCCAGTTTAAAGTTGGTTAAAGGCCTTGTGCATGTCTGATGAGCAGATGGGCGGATGTTTTGCAACTCTTAAAAGACATAAATATCAAAAGTGAGAGAATATAGTTTTGTGTAACTTTTATCTTGGTTATATTTCTGTGTTGTATATTTTAACTTAGTTGTAAAAATAACTGAAAACTTTAAATTTAAACTCCCCAACAAATTATTTTCTCTTTTCTTTGCACTGTAACTTACTAAAAAAAAAAAAAAAATACCATTACCACATGTGCGGCTGGTTATTACTTGTCCAGATTCCTGTTTCATCAATGTATCATAATTATAAATGACTTTTCACAGCTACTGAAAGGTGATTCTACACTGTTTTTAAGTCCAGTTTGGTTGTTTTGATAATATCATAATCATTAATACTGAAGCTTTTGGACTTACGTAAACCAGATTTTGAAAAATATGCATGTACACTATTATGTTTTGGAGACAAAGCTAAGTAAAAACTAATAGAGCCTTATTTATTTCACCTCCAATAATGAGTCATTAATGACTTGGCCGAACTTGCAGAGGTCTCAACGGTGCAGGTGGCATGAGTAATCGTAGGCTCACCGATTTATTGTTGACTTGTTTTAAGGAGCATTCAGTTAATTCCTGACTATTATGATTCACTATTGTGTGCAGATTGGTGAGAAGTCATAGGATCAGGGATGCACTGAGCTGTGTAACTGCCACCACCACAGTTGTGTTGTAAGAGCCTGCCCCATGCCCAGAGGCCAAGAACTACACCCTAAGGAGAGCTGGTTTGGCTTTGTTGAGACGCTTACTCACTACTTGTTTATTTCTACTGCGCTTTCGTCATATGACTTCATCTGAGAGCTTTCGTATTGATCTGGACACAACTACAAGTGTTTTCTTTCAGTGTTATTAGTATTTTTGTATTTTTTCTGAAATTATAACCTGTAACAAAGTGCACCACCAGACTTTCACTTTGAATCTGATTGATAACAGAATGATAATTATTTTGATAACACAATTTACTTGATATTGTGGTTGCAATTCTCATAACACTATGCATTAGTGACTCTCCCAGCTCTGTAGTAGAGGTGGGCATCTGGGCAATACTGACAAAAATGTCTCAGTGTATTGTTGGATTATCTCAATAATCTGCTATTTAGCCAATATTATGCATCTTTAACTGTATTAGTTGTGGCCTGAGCACAACACCACCTTAAAAGCAATTTAAAATGAACCACAAAGTCTAGACACATTATTATCCAGAATAATATCTGTCTGTGATATCTCTCTTTTGATACAGATTGATTAGTCTGAGCTGCAGTGCAACAGATATATCACGGTACCCTCAGGAAAATGTGAAAATTACAACTGATATTATTATTTCATTTCTGTTTTGAATCAGCTCTTTTTGCAGCATTTTATTATTAATTAATGGTATAATTGATTCAAATTTTGCACACTTACAAACCTTTGACAGTAATACATATTTTTACATATTTGATAGAGAGAAGTGAGTTCCAGCACTTTCACTCTTGTCCAAACAAATCCAAAGCCTCTAAGACCTCTAATGCCTTTTTGGAAGAATCACCTGTACCTGTGGTTATATCAGTTCATTTGCCCATGTGGAAAATATTACCTGCCGTTAGCCTCCTTTATTTATGACTCAGCCTATTACTAGTATTATTAATATAGGTTTGATTGTCATTTGGTTATTATATGACTGTCAGGGCTATTATTGGCTTAAATACATTTGAATAAAAAGTATTACAAACAACTGGAACAACGAACATGTACTTTTATCCTGACCCTTTTTGATCTGTTTCCATGCATATTAATGACTCTGCTTTGTTTCTCTTTTTAGCTCTGCCCTGCCCCCTGAATAGCCATTATGAGCTCTGTGGTGCACCCAGCCCCACCTCGCGTGCGCCCGCTCAGCTCACAGCCCTGCGCCCTTCCCGTGTGGAGCGCTGTCACTGTGATGCAGGGTTTGTCCTGGACACTGACATCTGTGCTCTCCTCTCCCAGTGTGGCCGTTGCTACAAAGGCCATGGTTACCACAGCAACCAGACCTTTCGGCCGATGAAAGATGCACCGAAAGCTGTTTGTGTGACCCTCGTACACAAAAAGTACAGTGGCAATCTGCTACAAGGGAACTGGACAGGTATTCTGTGAGATTCAGGATGGAGTCAGAGGTTTTTTTTGTCACAGATGGAGGCTGCACACACGCTCACTGGACGTCACATGCTCTGCTTTCATTGTGCCATATCTGGTAGTATTTGTGAGGTTGGGTAATAGTTTTTGTAGAGTTTAGACCGTGCTTGCCTTTAAGATTAATTGGAATTATTTGCAATTGCAACTCATGACATTACGTCATAACACACGCAGACTGATTCATAACAACGGTTGTTTTTTTTCACTGAACAATTACATATTATTACTATATTACAAAACACTTATGTAGATTAGACAGACCATGGTGAGGGTTTATGTATTTAACACATAAAGGTATGGGGATAGTATTGCTTTGTCTCCGGTTTTCCACAGTATATCCATTAAGTTATCTATTTCCATGGAAACAGGCTAGTGATGTCACCAGGCTAAGCTACAGGTCAGATCTGTGGAGAATCTTCTCACAGTAAGAATGTTTTGTGTTATTAAGCAATAAATGCCCTCACAGTTGAATTAGTAATGGTAATTTTTGGAACATCTCCAAGGAAAAAAGCAGGAGTCACCACCAGATATGTTACTTAGTGCAGCAAAAACTAAAAGTGCTGTTGATTTCTTCTTTTAAGACATTATGAACTCTTGATATGGTTTTAAATCTGAATTCTGAAGGACCTTTTGTGGTTTCTTGTTAGGTCACTGATGTGAATGGGACTTTTGACTTACCCTTCAGCTGTAGCTTAGCTCTGTAACCCAGGGATCAGATAGTTACGTTCACACAGAGTTGAATTTAATTCTATAGCAATACTTAGCACTACTTACACACTATTCTCACCAGTGATTCTGATCATTTCTCTTGGGACACAGGGGATATCAGTGCATTCTGCAGAGCTTTCTGGAGATTTGGGAGAGATTTGGACTCATGAACAAAGGCATCCATGTGTGGAGGGCTGTCTTGGACAAAGTTGTCTGAGATGTTTTACTGAGGATTCGTGTGGATGCTCTCACCCAGAGGTCTGTGAGAGGAAGTTAATGGACCGTTCAGAGATTGTCATGGTGAAGCAGACGTCCCGCTTTTACCAGTGCTGCATCGCTGACCTGTATTTTCATGGAGGTCTTCAATCTGTGCCACTCCCAGAATGCACCAGTGTACCGTGCTCACAGCCACAGGTCAAGCCCAAGAGAGCCTGGAGCCTGCTGTGAGTGACATATGCACACTGTTTTTCATTTCTTCAGAATAACAATATACTGAGTTGAAATATTTTTGGGATTACAACTGCCAAGATTTCAAAATAGCAAATAGCATTCATACAATACTAATGTAATACAATATTGTTATCTTCATAGCACTACCTAATCTTTTCTGTTTAAACTGCACTGTGGGAGGAGACTGTATTCAGTGGGAGGTGACTTTACAGTCACTAGATATGAGCCACTAGATGGTACTAATGCATCACTGGTCAAGCCTAACTTATGCCCTGCTTAAATGCCCTGTGGCTTGACTGACAGATATATTTGTATCTCCACAGACCAGCCCTGTCCTTCAACCATGGCTTATATTCTAAGTTCAGCCCCAGTTCACCTCTGCCTCAGCGTGGATAATGGCACCATTGAGATTCCTCAAGGTTTGAGGCAGCACTGCCTCTGTGAGGCCGGGGTGATTCACAGCAGCAGCTGCACCAGTCCACAAAACTGTGGCTGTTTCACTAAAGTCAGTGCCTCAGACTGAACATCAAGAGTCTGTATGTGAACTGCACTGTCCCACTGGAGGTGATCAGTCACCAGGAAATCAAAGCTTATAGAGTTGAGTGGACTGTCCTTACGAGGAGCTATTTCACTTCTGTGGCTTATTATTTGCTAACACATATTTCCAACATATTTAGATCACCATATTATTTGTTTTTATTTGTAACTTTTGTATTTTTTATTTGTATTTACTGAAATTTACTGAAATTACATTTAAAATGTTTATTACGTTTCTGTTTTGTTATTGATCTGTAGTGAGGGAAGTCTGGGATGGATGGGATCATCCTTCATTTGTCCAAGAGTGATTCAAAGTAGAGAAGGTTTCATTGGTGATCATTTGGACTTCTGAGTCCAGATGAACACCTATGAGTCACTCCTCTCCTTTCTCCCAGCTGTCCCTTCAACCCAACCCAAGCCTGCATTCCATTAATGAAACTACTGCTCATCAGATTTGTGAAGTTGTAATGTGTGATGTATAAATGAAGAAAATGGGGCATGAGTTATGTAAGGTTGTGGACTGAGTCCTGGACAGAGTCTTCCTGCTAACTGTAAGGAGGGTCTGAATAATGATAGAAAGCTCCAAAAAGCCAATTTGCATAGTAGTCCCTCTTTCACCCAAAGTGAATTCCTGCTCTGCTTACGTTTTTGGTTTGACTGACTTTTGTATGTAACAATTTGATGGCTCAGAAATTCCTGTCAGTCGGAGAGCAAAGAAACACTTTTGTATTTACAGGCAGTGTAAACAAGAACACATTGGTACACACTGAAATCTCACATGTTTTTTTGATTGAGTTTATGGAGAAAAAATGTTAAAACTGCAATTTCCTGTAAGTAAATGGAATTAATTAAAAGTTACACTGCACATATAGAATATAAATTTAAAGCCTCATCAAAGACATCACTTTTAAATGAATAAATTACAAAAGCCTCAAGTAAATCATTCTCTGAAATACATGTTTTTTCACATTACTAGCATTGTGCTGGAGTGCCCTTTGCTGACAGCACATTTGAAGTGTTCAGCTTGACAGTTAGTGCAGCATCAGGAGTGAAAATTGAGCTGTCCTTCATGCAGTACCTCGGGTTAACTGTGTCTTGGCAATGCGCAACAACCTCAGGCCTCTGCAGAAACTTGAATGGAGAGAAATCTGATGACATGGGACTACGAGATGGTCATCTTGCTAATAACACTGCCTCATTCCTGGACAGCTGGGTCGCCCCTGGATACGACTGCAATAAGACTTGTTGGATGAGATTGGCGTTTCCCATCCCTACAGGCGCTGACTACATGTGACAACCTGTAAAGCAAGTGCACAAAATTTACCCATTGCTCAAACAAAACTGTGGCTTCATATCTAGACTGCAGTGACTGTACTAATTCAATTAGTTCTGGGCCAGAGCTAATGTCAGCAGTATGTCTGACGGTACAGAGACATTAGCTGCAAATTGTAACTCAGGAATCGCAGATAGGTCTTGGAGGAAGGATACATTTTGCCACACACACATTCACTCAACACTGCCAGTGCTTGCTAATGTGAGACAATTAGAAGTTTAGTGTCTCACAACAAAGTCATTTGGCTTTGGGACAGTAGCAGTGAAGATCATTATCCAGAAATGGAAAATACTTAGTTCTAAATAGTTTATGATTTTAGGATTTAAGTTTAAGTTTTTTCTTTCTTAATCTAAACTAAATGATCTGAAAACATTGGTAAGTTTTAAGTCGTCTTAAAAGTGAAGAGTAAAAGCTTCACATTGCTGCAGCCTGTTCTATCACAATCAGGACAAGTGAATACAGTGAGAAGCCTACAGTCAATGTGGGTGTGCTCCTTTTTATAAACCATGAAGTTCAAGTGGCTGATGACATGATAATATTAATGCCTGAATACATATGCTTAAACAAACTAAACTGAATGTTTCTTACCCAAGTCTGTGAACTGTGTCATGCCAACTGCACAAAGGTTGGTGCCAACAACAACCATCTTCATTTAAAAAAATAGGTTATTGAGCTCTGAGGTGGATGTGGTTCTGTCATAAGATGCTAAAAGAGTCTGTTTCCATCTTCTCATTAGGGGTTGTCTGAACTATGGTACGAGTGGAAACCCAAATAACTTCTTATCAGGGCTAGCCTCTGCTGAAGTATGCGCTGACAGAGGTGAGTCATTATTATTGACTCTTAACCAATCCCTGGCCTATTAGTTTTTCTGCACTAACTATATTTAATGATTGCTATAATGTTAAAAGTGCACTGTGTAACTTTTAATACAAAACTTACAGGTTTACATTACAAAATACACACACACATACACAGGCAGGTAGACTTGCTCCCTCCCCTCATGCACTCTTCTACTACATTCATATTTAAATATAGTATACTTTATATACCAGTGATATAAACAGATGGAAAATAACAGAACAAACTGAAAAAACATAATCAAAGAGTTTTGAGATTGAATTTGAATTGAATTGAAAGATTCTTAAGGGTGTGTGTAATCTATTCTAATCAGAAGGAGCTTTGTACTGAACTAATTGTGTTGCTTTGTCAGGACGTTCAACAGTGTGGCATCCATGACAAGACAAGTAGAAACCACCAAACCAAGTTACACGGAAAATCTGGAGTGGCGACCATGTTCATAGCAAGAATGCATCTCTTTCTAGCAACTATGCACCTATAAATGCGTAATAACATTGATAAAAAAGTGTAATACCACACTGTGGAAAATTCCAGGTATGACAACCACATCTCCATGGAGAAAAGTTACATAGTGCACCCTTAATATAAACTCTTTACCCCTCCTTTACCCATTATTGTTTTATACTACTTGTATTGGATGATGATGATAATAATGATAATGTGTTGAATGTCTTATTACAAATTATGTTCACTTTATGAGGTCATCTGTGGTCACTGACCAATCCAGCCTAAACCTAAACCACAATTTAGTGCCAAAAGGACTTGCCATTGCACCGCCCAAAAGTTTCAGCCCAATTAGACACACATTAAATGTTTACATTTTTATCAGTGAACACAAAGACAATACAAACTTGATCAGGGTGAGTCGTATTTACTTCATGCTGGTTAACAATACTTTTGTGCCTTCTTTCGACACCTGTTATTCCTACGTGACAGATAGTACTGCACTACATGAGTACATAAGTATTAGTGTGGTTAGTCTTCTGCTACATCCCTCCCACTGAACAAACTTACCAAAATCAATTTATTTGAATAAGTGGAATACATGATGAGGATTGATCAGAATGTTTTTCTTTTATCACAGTTTTGCCTCACCCAATATAAACTAGATTACATTATTTGGTTACACCAAAGTACACAACACCTCTGAATGTGGAGAATCACATCACCCACCCAGCGGCACTTTATGTTACCTGGCCGTTACCATGGTGAACTCCTAAAATGTATAAATGTTCCAAATGTGCTTTTTATGTGTAATGTATTTGTTTATGTATTTGTCAAGATCAGGACTGGACATTGTGCAGCTCCTGGGCCACGTATGTGCCTTTGGTTGACTCTGACCGGTCTGTTTAAGCTCATTTGGAATTACAAAATAAACATATTATATATAATTTTGCCTAATACATGGACTAAATAAATCAGCATTGCTTTTATTTTAGTGCTGTTTTTTTCATGGACAAAATGATGCAATACGTTAATCAAATCCTGTGCGTACAATTAATATTATGCAGAATTAAGCATTTTGGTCTGGCCCTCTACAATATTTTTTGTTTCTCATGGGAAAAAATTATAATTACCTACCCCTGTTCTAGATAACTTAAACCGACCGGTTTACCGACTGGTTTAAGTTATCTAGAACAGGGGTAGGTAATTATTAAAATTATGATTAAAATGGGCGTATAGATTCTAATACATTCCCAACATTGTTGCATTGCGTAAGATGGATCAAAATGGGTGTATTATAAATTAAAAGTGTTGTCCTTATTCTGTTGTAAACATACAATTACAATTAATTAATTCTTAATTAACTGTCTTCATTCTAATTCTAACTTAATTCTCAAGAACCACTTTCATTTGTGCCAGAGGAATGTGTCCAGCCCATCTGACCTTACATATGCTGTTATTGGAAACACCTTTTTGTGGCACTATATAAACTGATGCAGATTAGATCTGCCCGTAGTGTGCATCAGAACAGGTAAGTGCTCAGTACTCTTTAAATACATCTGGATAATTCAGCATTATTTTATATAAACTAATGCCTCATTCTGAAATTGTCTTACAGCCATGGGTTTCCTGCTGCTGCTTTGTGGCGCGCTGCTTCTCTTCAGCTGTAAGTTAATTGCATTCTGACATTTTTCTCTGATTCCTAATTTCTAAGATTTTTTATTTTTTAGATAAATTTTGTCATTTTAAATCATGTCACAAGCCCTTTTCAATCTACTTAAATCGGTTTATATGTATACTTATAAATTTAAAATAGCAGCTCTTTATTTCAGGCCAAGTGTGTGGCCAAGTCATGGTTCAATGTGAAGTAATTTATCCGAGTTGTCGCTTCCATCAGCTGAGTCCATTGTTGGGCCGAAGCAGGTGCCTCTGTGAAAGGAACCTAATGTTAAACAGGTGAAGAATTCAAGAGAGCAGCACAAAGGATAGCCATCTAAATTGAAAATAGCTTTTGTTGGGAATAGCATTTACCTTCTGCCTCTATTGAGTGTGAGCTATTATACTGAGTGGGTCAAACAGAAGTGTAATCTAAATCCCTCAGGCTCTGGCAGGGCTCCGAATGTTCTTTTCACAGCAAAGGCACATATTGATAATATTTCCATTATACAATTATATTGTCTGTGCAAATGACTAATGGAGTGCTGCTGTGGAGCAGTGGAGTGAGCAGTCCAAATCTCTCTAAGTGGTTATCACAAAAGAGCAATCCATCCATAATACTCTGGTATCCCTGCGTCTGTACACTGTGGAAAGGCATCAGTCATTCATGTCCCTGTTTAGTTGCACTGTATGTATGTTTTTGTTGGTATTTTTATTTACATGAATAAGTCTGTAAATAGTATTTATCAGCTTTTCTGGTAAAGGGTCTGCTTCCTTCTTTTCTATTTGCTATTTTTCTAATAAACTAACTAACCAAGCAGGTGGCAGAACCCCCCCATAATATATTATAAATATGCCTTGTATAATGTTATTAATATATTCTTCATTTATTTATTTTTTTTCCTTTTGTTTTTCAGGCCCATGTAAGACCATGTGGGCAGGGAAGGAGTTTGCCCTCTGTTTTATGCAGAATTATCTACCAAACTATGACACCCCGAGCTTCCAACTGCACATCACTGCTGTTCAGACCGACACTACAGTCACTGTGTATGCGCCATCTTTAAGATTCACAGAAAAGAGGGAGCTAACTGTTGGGAAGGGGGTCACCATCTCCCTGCCCACGAAAATAGAGCTGTACGGTAGTGGGAAGTCATCCAATACAGTGCGCATTGAAGCTTCTGCACTTATCACTGTGACCTCCTCTAACAACAAGCTCTACACCACTGACACCTCTGTGATTGTGCCTACTACTGAATGGGGCACTGAGTATTTCATATTTACGCCAAGTGGATCTCCTCGTGGCACATATAAAGAGTTTGCAGTGACAAATGGTAATGAGCCCAACAGTGTAGAAATCAGTCCGACCTATCCTGTTCTCTACGGGCGGCAGTGGTTTAGGAGAGGCAGCCGACTGAAGATAGATCTTCAGCCTTTTGAGAGCGTGCAACTTCAGAGCCCATATGTCCTCTCCGGTACCCAGATTACCTCTACACAACCGGTCGCGGTGTTCTCAGGTCACTCTTGCACCTGGCTCTTCTCCAGATGTAACCACGTCTATGAGCAGCTCCTGCCAGTTAGCAAATGGGGTGCCAACTTCATAATACCCCCACTGAGCTTCCAGAAGAAATTTGACAGCGTCTTTATCCAGGCATCACAGAACACTCGCGTCACTGTCCAGACTGACAAAAAGAAAACTGTTTATAGTTTGAATAAGGGAGGGACAAGAGAAGTCAGATACCGTGACCCCACAACCCTTGCCATAGAGTCTGACCACGCCATCCAAGTTCTCCTGCTCTTCAATGGTGTTTCTTTAGGGAAGGGCCAATACTATGATCCATTTTTGATTAACATAATGCCCACAAATCGCTTCTGTTCCTCATATGGACTGCAGGGTCTGGCTAATTTTGATAACCAGGCTTTAATTGTGGCTAAAACAAATCAAATGTTAGACGTTAAAGTTGATGGAGTGGTGCCCAAAGATACTCAGTGGAAAAGAATTGAAGGGACAGATTATTCATGGGCAAAGATTTCCTACGACCCGACTAAAGATGGTGCCAGCCGTACAGTTTCAAGCAGCGGCCCCTCCTTTGGTCTGTACAGCATTGGGGTGAGCAAGATGAACGGATATGGCGCACCAGGACAATGCATCAATTCAGGTAAGTTATCCAATCAGTATTTTTATAATTGATTGTTTAGACATTTTACCAGTAATTAACTTCCAAGTAAATATTGCTACTACTATAAACTACAAATACCTTAATGGTGACTTTTTTGAGAATATTTTCAATGCAAATTTGAATGATGGAAACATAATGACATAAGATGATCCCTCAGAAAACAATGCAAGTGGAAATTTATGTTGTACTTTTGAAAAAGACAAGCCACTGTGGATTCTAAGACAAAAAAGCAAACTGTTTCCACATATGGTATTTTTTCATTCAGGTTCTTCCGGAGGGGGGTCTGGACCTGTTTCTTGCGACACGGTTTCCTGTCGTTCCCATGAAACGTGTAAGATGAATGATGGCTTTCCCTCATGTGTGACCAAGCCTACAAAACCAAGCACCTGCTGGGCAATGGGGGATCCGCATTACAGGACATTTGATGGACGACACTTTAACTTTATGGGCACTTGCACATACGTCATGGCTAAAAGCTCTGAAGTGCTGGACAATCTCCCAACATTTGAAGTTCTTTCTCAAAATGAAAACCGAGGCAACCCTAGAGTGTCATACGTTGGCCTGGTCATAGTGAAAGTCTATGGCACAACTATAACTGCGGCCCGCTCTGAAACTGGTTATGTCAGGGTAAGATTTTGCATTTTTCAACATTATCTTTTTTGTCAGAGATAGACTATTACTGTGTACAAATGCAGGTGTTTGTGTTTTCTGTCTTCTAGATTGATGACAGTCGTTGGGTACTGCCTCTCACACTGAACAACGACAAACTGACCATATTTCGGAGTGGTCGATTTGTGGTCATTGAGACTGAGTTTGGTCTGACTGTCCGTTATGACTGGGATAACTCTCTGATAATCTCCTTGTCTGAATCTCACGTTGGCAAAACCTTTGGCCTTTGTGGAAACTTCAATGGAAACCCTAAAGATGACTTTGCCACTCCCTCGGGCACCCTGGCAGAGAGCGCTGTTGCATTTGGCAGCAGCTGGAAGGTGCCTGGGTTAGTCCAAAATGCTTTGTGCAGGGATGACTGTGTGGGAGGGTGTGACACGTGTGAGCACAGGCTAATGAAGAGATGGGAAGGAGAGGCATTCTGTGGGATAATCACTATGGTCTTAAATGGGCCATTCCATAAATGCCATAGTGTCATTGACCCACAAAACTACTTTGAAAACTGTAAATATGACGTCTGCATGGGAAAGGGTCTGCGACATTTCTTCTGCAAAGCTCTGGAGGCCTACGCTGATGCTTGTCAAAGTGCAGGAATTGTGATCCATGAATGGAGAAAAATATCTAGATGCCGTAAGTACTTTTTTAAAACAAATAAACATGTCTTTATATTATAGTATATATTATATATGCAGGTGTAGGTTTCTGATAAGGTTGTAGTAAGTCACTGTCTTATACAGATATAAGGCAGTGACTTATGAGTAAACCTGTTGTCAGCATAATTTTTGATTTCATAATTATCTATGATGTACATTTTCATATCCTCTTGCAGGTGCTAATTGTCCAGCTAACAGCCACTATGAGCTCTGTGGCAGTGCTTGCCCCGCCACCTGCTCTGACCCCGACGCACCCTCCAAATGCAAACGCCCCTGTACGGAGACCTGCTCATGCAACAAGGGCTTTGTGTGGAGCGGAAACAAGTGTGTCCCAGCCAATAGATGTGGCTGCACCTACAATGGGCGATATGTTCTTCCTGGGGGATCATTCTGGGCGGACCAAAACTGTCAAAAGTGGTGCCGATGCAATCCCAAAACCCAAAAGGTGGAGTGCATAGTGAAAGGATGCAGGGATCAAGAGCAGTGCAAAGTTGTAGATGGCATCAGAAAGTGTGCAGCTGTGTCTGTTAACACATGTCACGCCGTAGGTGACCCCCATTACATGACCTTTGATAGGAAGAAGTACAATTTCCAAGGCACCTGCGTGTACCAGCTAGCTGCCTTGTGTTCTAACGATCCAGAGTTAGTCCCATTCGAAGTTATAGTGCAGAATGACAACAGAGGCAGAAAAAGTGTTTCCATCACCAAGTTAGTTGAAGTCAAGGTCTATTCCCTCAGCATTGTCATTTCAAGAACTCATAAAGGACTGGTTATGGTAAGTTCACAGCTTTGTACATTTTGTTATCACTATAGTTACTGAAATGATTAAATAGCTTGCATTTTCAGGTAAATAATGAATTGGTAAACCTTCCTATCAGTCTTCACGACGAAGAAGTGAATGTGTACAAAAGTGGGTGTTACGCCGTTGTTCACACAAACTTTGGACTAAAGGTGACATTCAACTGGGAGAGCGCTGTTTTCGTAACTCTGCCCAGCACCTATATGGGCGCAGTGTGTGGCCTATGTGGCAACTACAACGGTAAACCAGCCGACGACCTTATTCCTAAAAATGGTAATCGTCCCGTTGATGCAGTGACCTTTGGTGCAAGCTGGAGAGTGGCGGAGGTGCCAGGATGTTTGGAGGGGTGTAAAGGAAAGTGTCCTGATTGTGACATAACTGCGTTGGTAAAATATGAGAAAGAAGATTTTTGTGGCATCATTAGCGATCCCAAGGGTCCTTTCCGCGACTGCCATGCTAAAGTAAACCCTGCTGATTATTTTGAAGACTGTGCTTATGATGTCTGCCTCTACAATGGAAGAAGAGATGTGCTGTGTCAGGCTCTCACAGTTTACACTTCTGCCTGTCAAGAAGCAGGAGCCAAGGTGTACAACTGGCGCACCAGTCAATTCTGTCGTATGTCTTTTTTTTTTTTCTCATTATTAAAGGTGCACTTCAGAAATTCTCAGATAGAGGGTTCACAGTCTGCTTGTCTCCATGAAAATATTTTTCCTTACATGGATCTTTCCTCTGTAAATGTATTATATCCCCATCCCCATTATGTCCACCATCAGGTCCTGTTATTGGTTATGTCTGCGGAGAAGTAACCCCTATCACATTTAGTACAAATGCATGTTTTTCAAATGCATGTTTTTTGAGCAATTGGATAAATACAAGATAAATATGTGTAATACAGTGAAACAAAGCAGTAAAATCTCCATGGAGACAATCAAACGGCGTTACCTTAATCAGAAACAGTGCATCTTTAATTTCTTAAAAACTAAAACATCCAAGCCTGAATGATCATTGAATGGCTGTAATAATTTGTCTTGTTTTATACTGATTTTCCTCAGCTCTCAAATGCTCAGTCAACAGTCACTATGAGATCTGTGCTGTTGCTTGTCCCGCTACCTGCAAGAGCCTGATCCCTCCCCCAGAGTGCCAGGACTTGTGTGAGGAGGGCTGCAGCTGTGATGAGGGATACATCCTCAGCGGAGACGTGTGTGTGCCGGTCTCAAAATGCGGCTGTGTGTATGAAGACCGATACTACCGCATTGGCCAAGTGTTTTACCCCAACGGACAATGTGAGGAAGAATGCAAATGTGAACAAGATGGAGAGGTAACACTCAGAATTATAGTTCAAACAGTCATCTGGAACATGTTTGTGAAATGGAGATGTTCTAGCTATTATCCAAGGTGGAAACCATCTTCTGTATTGCTGGATTTTTGAATGACATTACAACATATTTAATACTGAGGGTGGTTAATTAATAAGTAAAAAAAACATTTTTGTTTGAATATAGCAAATTCTAGGATTTAGTACTTATAGAAACTGTCAGGTTCAACATTTGTGAGTTTTCCTTTTTTGTAAAAAAATAAATGCATAGATACTTGGTGAGGAGGGCTGCAGCTGTGATGAGGGATACATCCTCAGCGGAGACGTGTGTGTGCCGGTCTCAAAATGCGGCTGTGTGTATGAAGACCGATACTACCGCATTGGCCAAGTGTTTTACCCCAACGGACAATGTGAGGAAGAATGCAAATGTGAACAAGATGGAGAGGTAACACTCAGAATTATAGTTCAAACAGTCATCTGGAACATGTTTGTGAAATGGAGATGTTCTAGCTATTATCCAAGGTGGAAACCATCTTCTGTATTGCTGGATTTTTGAATGACATTACAACATATTTAATACTGAGGGTGGTTAATTAATAAGTAAAAAAAACATTTTTGTTTGAATATAGCAAATTCTAGGATTTAGTACTTATAGAAACTGTCAGGTTCAACATTTGTGAGTTTTCCTTTTTTGTAAAAAAATAAATGCATAGATACTTGTACTTGTACACACACACACACACACACCTATTTACCAATTTTAATACATTTTACAACTTTCAGTTTTAACAAGCCAAACATTGTCTCTTTTTCCTTAGGTTGAATGTAAGAAGTTCTCTTGTGGTCCTAATGAAAAGTGTACAATAGAGAATGGAGTCCGAAAGTGTCACCCAGTTGGGAAGGGAGTGTGCCATGCCTCTGGTGATCCCCACTACTCCTCTTTTGACAAGAGGAAATATGACTTCCAAGGAACCTGCACCTACATCCTGTCCCAGAGCTGTGGGCTGGAGGGGACTCACCTCACACCTTTCTCCGTCCAAGTGGAGAACGTGGAGTGGACCAACAACAGGAAGGTGTCTGTCACCAAGCTTGTGGCTGTGAGAGTCTATAACACAACGTTCATCATGAGAATGAACATGTTTGGAGTCCTGGTGAGTAAGAACTTAAAATGGATTCCTGTGAATGGCTTGTTTACATCACAAATATGTATCTGGAATCATTATGGTGTTAATGACCAGCCACAACCTTGCAAGCGAAATGTTTTGACCTATAGAAAAATAAATATTGTAAAAATCATATGTTACATTTGTCATATTCTGCAGTGTAACTGCATTTAAAATGTTGTGTTCCTCTTTTTAGGTGAATGGAATCTTCCACTATCTCCCATTAAATATAAATGAGGGTGCAGTGCTGATCTACCAGGAGGGGACTCATTATGTGATTGAGACAGATTTTGGGCTGCGAGTCACCTATGACCTCATCTACCATGTTATTGTGACAGTGACTGGCAATTACCGCAATAAGGTCTGTGGCCTGTGTGGCAACTTCAACGGTGATCCCAAAGATGACTTTCAACTGCCTAACAAACAACTCACTAACAATGTCAACAACTTTGGGCTGTCGTGGAAAGTCACTATTCCAAATGTTGTGTGTTCAAATGGCTGTGAAGGAACCACCTGTCCCGACTGTAGCAGCGCTCGTAAGGCTGTGTTCTCCAAGCCCACCTACTGTGGCATTATTACAGCCCCCAAAGGTCCTTTCTCTGAGTGCCACAGTAAACTGGACCCACAGCCATACTTTGATGACTGTGTCTTTGATGTGTGTGTGGCTAATGGAGAAGAAAACGTTCTCTGTAACAGTGTAGCCGCCTACACCTTAAATTGTCACATGGCAGGAGTGGATGTGAAAAACTGGAGGTCCCCCACATTCTGTCGTAAGTGCTGTCTGTTTTATATAGTTTAGTTTGTTATTAACCTAGTTACTGCTGGTGCTATATGTTTTAAAAAGTCTGAGGTCAGTTTAAATTCCTTATAATATAAAACAATGTCTTCATGTTTTAGCTATGAAGTGCCCGGCTAACAGCCACTATGAGGTCTGTGCAGACTCCTGCTCTGTGGCCTGTCCTGGCCTCACAGAAATAGTGGAGTGTTCCACTGGCTGTGTAGAGGGCTGTCAGTGTGACACAGATTTCCTGTTTAATGGACAAACATGTGTCAATGAGACTGAGTGCAGCTGCTACGACCAGGGAAATACCTATAAGGTACCTTTTCAAAAATTAATTCAACTATCAAACTATCAGTAATGTTATTGTTTAACATTCATTTTTGCCCTTAGCCTGGTGAAGTCGTTTACAATGAAGATTGTACAACAAAGTGTACATGTAATCCAAAAACAGGTTTGGTTTGTGAAAAGCACTCATGTCCTCAAGGCACCAAATGCACAGTGAAGAAAGGCATTCAGGGATGCTACTACACAGGCAAGGCCCTCTTCACACACATGGGATGGACACGGGATAAGTGGACTTACAAGTACCTCTCTTTGTTGTAGATCCCTGCAAAAATGCAAATTGCCGGGTTAAAGAAAAGTGCCTAGTTGAAAAGGGTGAAGCTGTGTGTGTGCCTGAGTACTCTGGCATCTGCTGGGCCTGGGGTGACCCACACTTTGGCACCTTTGATAAGTATAAATTTGACTTCCAAGGCACCTGCAGATATGTCATCTCTAAAACATGTGGGGACTTGGATGGTCTAGTGCCCTTTTCAATCACAGAGAAAAATGACAACAGAGGAAACAGAGCAGTTTCCTATGTCCGAGATGTGGAGGTGTCTGTGTATGGATATAAGATCAGTGTCAGCAAGAACCAAGTCGGAAAAGTCACTGTAAGATTCAACTCCTGTTAGCATTTAAGTCTTACTGAATAATTTTTGCTATATATATTCAACTCTTTTTACAGGTGGATGGAGAGCTCCTAAATTTGCCGTTGAATTTGGATGAGGAGGGCAGAGTGGTGTCTCTAGTTCAATTAGGAAATAGAATCAAAATGGAGACAGACTTCGGCCTCATTGTCCTCTATGACTGGAACTGGGAGCTTGTAATCAAGCTTCCAAGTTCATACTACGACCTGGTATGTGGCCTGTGCGGCAACTTCAATGGCAACAGCCGTGATGAGCTTCGAAATCCAGCTGGCCAATCTGTGTCTTCTGTCATCGAGTGGGCCACAAGCTGGAAAACCCCTGAGCAAGACACTCCATGCTGGGACACTTGCGACCAAAACTGTCTAACTTGTGATGGCGACCAACGTAAGCTGTATGAGACTGAAGCCTTCTGCGGAGCTCTCACCGCCGAAACTGAAAATGTGTTTCAGAAGTGTCATGACGTAGTGGATCCAGGTGCCTTCATGGACGGCTGTGTGTATGACATGTGTTTAAACAATGGAGACAAGAAGATGCTCTGTCAGGCTATGGCCTCCTACAGTGAGCGCTGTCGTGAGCAGAAAGTCATTATCAAAGGCTGGAGGCAGAAGTTTGGCTGTCGTGAGTATCTTCGACTAACGTGCTGTGACATTTATGTTGTCAGTTTTTATAGAATTTTTAACCAAAGCAATAACACTATACAGCACTTACTAAAACAATAAGCATTTAATGAAAAAACAAACTTGAAAACTGATCTCTCTAATATAAAGTGAACTATTTATTTTTATATAAGACAAAAACACACCTCAGACATTAAATTATGTTATATTATTTTTTCTGTATTTTCTTGTTCTCTATGAATCAGCATATTTTAAAATGGACTCAGATACTAATTGTTATTAAAATAAGTATAATATAACTCATTTGAATAGGTATTGAAAATAATCATAAAATTCTCCTTTCACGGATAGTTTAGAATGGTTTTCATCTCGGTCAGATCTCCTGGTAACAGTAAACAAATACTATTTTGCATTTTCTTGTTATAAAAATGGTGCATTGTTTCACATTTTAGGAAATATTTTTTTAAGTGTTTTTATTTTTATATTTTGTATAACTTTTTTGCAGCAATGAACTGTCAGCGCCACAGCCACTTTGAAGAATGTGCCAGCCCGTGCCAGCCATCATGCCCCTTCCCAGAACAACAGGAGAAATGCACTGGCACTTGTTTAGAGACATGCGTGTGTGATAAGGGCTATGTTCTGAGCGCTGGCGTCTGTGTGCCCGCTAAAACCTGTGGCTGCTCATATCAGGGTCGCTACTACAAACCCGGCCAGCGGTTTTGGGCGGGCCAGGCTTGTGGGCGCCTCTGTGAGTGTGATACAACTCTGGGGATGGTGATATGCAAAGAGGCGTCCTGCTCTGCCAATGAGAAGTGCACAGTTGTGGACGGGGTGCGTGCCTGCCGGCCCACCAGCCACGCCACGTGCACAGCCGCAGGGGACCCCCACTACAAGACTTTTGATGGTCGCAGATATGACTTCCAGGGTACATGTGTGTATCAGCTGGTAGCGCTGTGCTCTCAGCAGCCTGATCTGGTGCCATTTAAGGTGACTGTACAGAATGAACACAGGGGGAACAAAAAGGCAGTGTCCTTCACCAAAACTGTCACCCTCAGTATCTATGGCATCACTGTCACCATCAGCAGAGAGTACCCCAACAGAATCCTGGTGAGTCCAGATATGTGTAATGTGGCTCCAGACTGAAACCTGACGTGGCCATTTTAAAGTGTTTAAAATTTAGTAGTTAAAGGGATAAAGATAAAACCAGGACATATAGTCTCTGAAATTCATGAATAAAAGCAGAATTTAATAGTATATATTTGTCGTTTGCACACGTGTTAAATTCCATATTAATTTTCCATCCACACAGACTTAATTAAACTGAGACATAGCTGCATATTAGAATGGATTAGCGACAGCTGTATAATTATGGAATCTATAATCTCATAAAACATATTCGCACTTTGTTCTCCTCAGCTTAATGGACAGCTCGAGTCTCTGCCCCTGGAGTACAGTGATGATCTGCGGGTGTTTCGCGTCGGTGGCAAAGCCGTGGTGGAGACCACTGCGGGCATCACTCTGACCTTTGACTGGCGCAGCACTGTCTCTGTGACTCTGCCCAGCAACTACCAGGGCGCCGTGTGCGGCCTGTGCGGCAACTACAATGGAAGAGCAGAAGATGATCTGACCATGCGCGATGGCCAGGCTGCTGCTGATGGAGTCAAGCTGGGCGAGAGCTGGCAGGTGGCCCTTGTTCCAGGCTGTTCATCAGTCTGCCAGGGGCCATGGTGCCACGCTTGTACAGACTCCCAGAGAGAAGTGTATAGAGCACAGAAATACTGCGGCGTTATTGCAGACAAAGCAGGCCCTTTCAGAGAGTGTCACAGTCGGGTTGATCCTGTCCCGTATCTGGAAAACTGCGTGTTTGATGCCTGTCAGTTTAATGGGCACCATGGCTCAGTATGTGATGCTATCAATGCGTATGTCTTTGCCTGTCAAAGCTCTGGAGTAGCTATCCTCTCATGGAGAACAGAGACTTTCTGTCGTACGTTCAACTTTTACCTTCAGTCTTACAGCTCAAAAATATAGTTTTTGTTGCTAAAACTTTCTTCTTTGTTCTTGTCCCATAGCAATGCAGTGCCCCGCTAATAGCCATTACACCCTCTGTGCCACGGGCTGCCCAGCCACCTGTGCCAGCTTAACCTCTATGAACTGCAACAGACCCTGTACAGAAACGTGTGAATGTGATGAGGGCTTCCTGC
>KN502429.1:0-14766 GCA_000787155.1 Scartelaos histophorus | reverse complement strand
GATGAGAACAGCCAATAGGAAACAGCCTCTGTCCTCCTCACTCACTCTGGATCGATTGCTTCTGCCTTGACATTTTGGATCTTTGCTGCGAAATTTTCCACTGCGAAGTTTTGAATTGAATTTTAACTGTTAAATTTGAGGGCTTGGAAATATGTAATGAATATTTAAAAGGTGACATTTTTATTTTAAATTTGAAACATATTGAAAAATTACACTTGAATTTCAGCAACTAAAATTCAGAATAAAAATAATTCAAACATGTTTTTTTCAGATTTAAAAAATTCAAAGTGAGAAATTCAGTGGTGTTTAAAATTCAAAATCTGATGGAACAAATTATCTTCCGTATGTATATAAGAAAAAAATATCACAGGGGGGTGTAAAACGTCACAAATTTCTGAATTGTTCCATCCTTGATTCATTTTAGTAACAAAGTACTTCTAATTAGTCATGTTCTACCACTGGATATTGCCATCTCAGTGATTATATTTATAGATTTTCACTTTTTTTTTGCCCCTCAGGTAGCCATGACAGCATGGCCTTCTGCTTGGACATGAGGTCTCCCACGCTGAGGTCCGAGGGCGCTTTGCTCCGCCTCCTGGACTGTCTCTTCCCCTGCTGCGTACGGCCCTGCATCAAGCGCTGGTCGACCACACAGGTGCAAACCACGACACATTGCATTCATTACTGTAGATAAGCATGGGATGGTAGAACTAAATTATATGGTGAAATTTTGTTGAACTAGTTTATGATTTATATCTCTGTATTTACTGGGTTATGCACATGACTCTAAAAATGGTACAAGGTTCAATGTCGGCATAAATTTACAAAAGTGAAATTACATACACAACAGCTTAAAAATATTCAACTCCAACTCAACTTCAATTTGTAAATTGTGTATTGTGTCACATATATATTTTATAAGCAGCTCTTGAGGTCAAAATTAGTCCATTGTGAACTGTCTACTGCATCTAATTAGAAAGCATTTTATAGTACAGTAATCAGGAAGTGTGTGTTAGCATGCTATATCGTTGTTGTTAGATTCATTACAACAAAACTTCCCTCAGGTCTCTGAAAGTTGTGAAAAGTGCCAATAAACTCATTGTGGTGAATAGTTAGGATGCTCAGAATGCAAAAGGGAAGTGGAGAATAATAATAATAAACTATTTTTGTTTTGCACATTTTTAAGAGCAATGCCTTTTCTGTAGAAATATATCGTACTTTGCTATCATGACATTTTAAAAAGCTCCAAAACCTCTCCATTCACCAATAACCACTCATTTCACCATCTCCCATTTACCTTTTGTGTCCATGTGCTCACTTGCTCCCTCTTGTGTCCCCAGCGGTCTGTGCTCAGTGTCCAGTGTGAACTAGGGATTCGATTCTTGGACCTGAGGATCGCCAGGAAACCAACAGGGGACACTACACTGTTTTTTGCCCACGGAGTTTACACGCTGATATCTGTGAAGGTACAGTATAGAAAAAGTGTGATATGGTATTTGTGCTATTTGTATGGACACATAACATAAGTAAGTCAGCATTAATGTGCTCCAATATGGACATTTTAAAACAATAAATCCATATGAAATAATAAATAATTGCCACTACCATCATAAATATATTTTTAATGAATAGGAAGCCTCAACAATTAACACATTACATTAACAATAGGCTGCATTCACATGACATTGTAATATTCTATAATAGCTACAGTTTAAAACTGAGCTGAAGGACGGGTCAGATTGCAGATTTGTTGACCTTGTTTATGGTTAATATTTCTGTAATTACTACCAACACAGCCTGGCCAATATTATATTCGTACCAAGATATTGCCCATTCCTAATATGATTAAATAATACAGAATATACCCTTTGTGATATTTAATATTAAACTAAACCAGACTGATTCTACTGCTTCATAGATTAAAATAATTATGAAGGATAACTCGATTAAAAGTTCACAACAGTCAATTTTACATAGTATATCATCTTTAACGATGCTCTGATTTGATTGTGTTGGGTCGTATTTGCTCTAGGAGGCGCTAGAGGAGCTGTGTTTCTGGCTGGAGGCTCACCCCAGAGAGGTACTCATCCTGAGCTGCTCTCACTTTGAGAATATGACAGAGGACGACCACCGGGACCTGGTGAACTTCATCCTCACGCTGTTCGGACCCAAACTCTGCCCCTCACAGGTGACCGGCAGGACCTGCAGGATCGGCTAACGTGCCACCGTCACTGCACTACTAGTATATATTTTATGGTCAACAAAATATTTTCAGTATTTTCAAAATTCCTTATAATAGAATAATGTAAAATGTAAATAAAATATATAATGTAAAGTAAATGGAAGGTAGTTAGCAGTGTTGTCTTTTGGATCACAAAGCTACTAGTGTGAAATTTGCATCTTCTCCTTGTCTCAGTATTGATTTTCTCTGCACAAAAAGCCGCCCCTCCAGCTAGAACTGATCAAGATCCTGGCTCATAATCAAATCCCAGTCACCCAGTGTTCTTAGCAGTGGCCTTTTAAGATGGGTCAAATGCAGAGGATAAATAAAGTCTACTCAACCTTCTAGAAGACAGTTCACAGTTGAAAGTCTGTATCTTGTTGTAGGAGTGTCCCTCTCTGACTTCGTGCTGGCTCCAGGGGCAGCAGCTCATTGTGTCCTATGACAAGGACCAGATGGTGGAGGAACACCCCGAGCTTTGGACCTCAATCCCGTACTGGTACTTAACATTATTAACATTTGTATTTAAAGGTTGTTACTGTGGGAAAACT
Organism: Scartelaos histophorus; assembly: GCA_000787155.1. Taxonomy (NCBI): domain Eukaryota; kingdom Metazoa; phylum Chordata; class Actinopteri; order Gobiiformes; family Gobiidae; genus Scartelaos; species Scartelaos histophorus. The sequence goes on along the minus strand of KN502429.1, from coordinate 11,994 downwards.
TATAACTTTTTATTGCATAGGTACGCAGACAGTCCAGACCCTAAGAAGGTCATCCAGTATTTGGACAATCGGCTGAGTGAGGGGAGACCAGGTAACTCACACACCATAAGGCACACACCACAAACTAGGACAGTACATACATAGCCAAAGTGGATGAAGTGTCTTGCCCAAGGACATAACAATAGTAGAATAGCAGAGTTCTTAAATTACCTTACCTAAAAAATGTATTTACTGAGAATTTAAGTCCATCTCTTTCCTCCACCTGCTGATGTTATGAGGTGGTAGTCTCCTCCAAGAAGTGCTCCTCAGTGTTTTTAAAATCCGTACAGCTTCACCACAGTTGTTCTGGTTTTCATGCATGTTCCAGAAAAATTCTTTGTGAGTGGACTAAACCTGACCGAGGACTTGGCCTATATCGTGTGGCACCCCCTGCTTAACCTGCAGAGACTCACGCTCAGAGGACTGCCCCCCCTGCTGCGCTGGACTAACCAGCAGAGACCAGGAGCTCAAAAGGGCGGGGTCAACATCGTGTGCGCTGACTTCATTGGCCTCAGTCAGTTTTGCTCCATCGTAATTGGACTAAATTATAAAGTGCTGGATTCCACTTTGAAATCTCCTGGGAGGCTGGACCTACCTACACGGAACTAATTTAGATTATTTCTTTTGGTTGAGACAGTGTTAAAATGTATTTTTGTATTGTATGTATATTATATTTTTCATGTATGTGTAGGAGCTGTTCACAATTATTATTACAAAAGTTATTCTTCTTTTTAAGGTTGACATTTGTTTGGATTTTTTTCCTCTTCTCAACTTAAAAACATTGCACTTAAACGTTTAACACATGTTTATTGACCGCAGCATTTCAGTGTTTGAGTCGTGGTCATACAGGTGGACAAGGGTGCTGGGTTTATTTACTGCAGTTCACAAATTTCCTTAAAAATATCAGTAAAAAACAATAACAAAAAACAAAAAGAACAAGTTTCAGATACACTATTTAACATCTGTAACAGTGCATGGGTCATGTGGCTTCTCCCTTATGTGTGGTACACATTACCTACATTTGAAAACATTTTTGTGTAATGCCATTGAGGAGATAAACAATCTACTCAAGTTCATATTCTAGCATTGACCCTAGATAGGTTTTACCTGATGATGACAAAACACTATAATCTAATAATAATAATAGGCACATTGTAAGTATAAAAGCCATATTTACATAGCACCACGTCATGTGCAGATGCTCCAGGCCCTGTAGGGACATCACTATGGAATAGCATTTGTTTAAACTCTAATATGTAATTTTCACTTATTACTCACACACATTATTTGTGACTGAGAACTTGGCATAATGAAATTATGCATCCAAAACTTTAGACTGCTTCATGAGAGGCTGTCTCTTTGAGGGCCCTTCCTCAGCCTGTGCTGTGATTGGTCACTGGAATCTCTGTGTCGTGCAGGTGGTCTCCTGGGAGTCTCCAGTGAAGTTTCTTTATGAATAAATGTGTTGTGATTAGAGTCACTATGCAGAGCCCAGCCTGAGGCTGAACTCTAGGGGGCTCAGGAGCCCCAAGGGCCTCAAGGGCCTGTAAGCCCTCAGGGCCATCCAGAGCCCTCCCTGGGGGGACAGTCTAGAAGCTGGGGTGGTAGCTGTTCTCAATGCACAGTACTATGAGGGGGCTGGAGCAGCTGGTGGAGGTTTGTTGGAGCAGCTGGCCGCTCTGCAGAGCTGAAGACATCCCGGTCAGAGTCTGCTCTCCCAGTCTCCACGTCTCACAGTAACTGTCCATGTGCCTCTGGCCCTCTGCTGTTGAGCCGTGCCACACCAGCTTCTGAGGCCTGCACCAAAACACACACAAGTGTGTAATACAGGTCAGGCATTGGACCATAGGGTCAAAGAACGACCCTAGGACCACACTCCTTCACACTTGGAGGCCACTCACCATGTACTGTCAGTCATCACGTTCTTGCCATTAAAGGAGTAAATGGGCACATCCTTCATCCTGCCGTTATTGAAGATGTCCTCCCAGCTGTCGAACAGAACCTCATCCTGACACAACAGAACACATTGCTGTAGTTTACATGTACCACTAGGTGGAGCAATGTGGCGCGTGTGCTTTTGGGCCCAGACAGAATTGAGTAGCTCAGAACCTATTAGTTATGTCATTAGTGTGTTGTCTGTAATCAGGAGTATGTGACAAGAAATACTGGTGAAGCCTGTCCATGCTACAATGTAGTACCTTGAGGTTGAGGATGGGGGCTCCCTGGCGGTCGGCCTTGCGCACAATGCTATGCAGGTCCTGGAGCTTAGCGGACAGGAAGGCTCTGAAGGTTCCCTTCAGCCCGATGGCCTGAGCCTGGCTGAAGCAGAGCAAGTCTGCCCTGTGGATGCCCCGCATGGCCCCCGTCTGAGGGCTGTTCACGGCCAGTAGGTGGAGCTGCAACACCAAATTACATCAAGGACTTAGGAGCATTCTGAGAAACATAATGGCTCAAAAGTGTGAGTGAGAGTCATATTCTATTCCACTGTGTTATCTTTAGAACATTCTGTTGTAAAAACTAGGTTTACAGCAGTGGTGTGATGCCTGTTTTGGTGTGATTAGTGTTGAATGGCCTCATATAACCCGAACACTTTTACAGTCAGTGTGTTTGGCTCTGGCTCATGTTGTGGCCCTACTTTATATAAACACAGAACATTAGAGGCTATGAGGATGCTGTGAGCAGACTGACCCCTGGTCCACCTGTGTGCTGATGCTGCTCCTGGGCGGGGGGTCTGTCGGGGACCCGCTGAATCGTGATGGGGTAGTAAGGGTAGTACCTCCGGTCGTCATGGATGGATGGATGGTTGGTGAACCTACCATCTGGCTGGTGTATTCTGTCTGTCAAACTGGGGAAACGGGGGTCAGTGGGAGCAGGGTACTGAGGTTCAGGTTGGGAAGGGTAGTGAGAGTCAGGCTGAGAGGGGTACCGTACCGGGGATCGGGCTGGGAGGGGTACCGGGGATCGGGCTGGGAGGGGTACCGGGGATCGGGCTGGGAGGGGTACCGGGGATCGGGCTGGGAGGGGTACCGGGGATCGGGCTGGGAGGGGTACCGGGGATCAGGCTGGGAGGGGTACCGGGGATCAGGCTGGGAGGGGTACCGGGGATCGGGCTGAGAAGGGGACTGGGGTTCTGCCTGAGAGGGGATCTGTGGGTCAGGCTGGGAGGGATACTGAGGATCAGGCTGGGAGGTGTAGCGGGGATCAGGCTGGGAGGGGTAGTGGGGGTCGGGCTGAGAAGGGTACCTATCATCTGTAGAGTAGGGGACAACTGGAGGTGGCACCACAGCAGCAACTTCATTTCCCTAAGAACATGAAAACTCATAATTAGGTTATCAGAGAAATGACAATAGAAAGCTTTTCTATTGTACTTACATCTTCATAAGGCAGAGGAATATAACTCCCGAGCTGTAAATGAAACAAGGCACTGTACTTAACACAGGTGCATTGTAACCATGTGGACAGACTGTGTGAGGGAGTGTATGAGGCACCTGCACTTGGCGAACTCCATCCCGGACCCGGAGGTACAGGTCAGTCTGGTCTAGGACATAGACAAGGGAACCCTCAGGCTGCCCCCGCGCTGTAGCTCTCATGGTATCATATGTGCGCAGAACCGTCACCTGTAACAACCAGTGCACAATGTCCTCATTTGCAGACATTAGAATGTATACGCTGTGGGTAAAGCTGTCAGTAAATACGACATTTTTATGTGAAAATAAACTGATTTGGCCAGCTGCCAAAGATAAAGCAGGCTTCAAATGTGAAGTGGCCACTCTTCTGGGAGTCTGTGTCACACATACAGTGTTTAGTTTTTAGTGCGGAACATTTACTGTTATTTCAGTGTTCAGTGATGTATTTGTATAAAATGTACGTAAATATGAAAATAGCAAACCCCAGAAGAATGTCCAGGTACACCAGGTGCTCCAGCGGGTCCTGGGGGGCCAGGGATGCTGATGGCTAACAAAGAAAGAACTACGGTCAACAGAATCATAGAGAGATTGTGCCGGCATATTTATATTTATACTGAATCCGGTGAATAGGCCCAAAGGCCAGACACTCTACTGACTCACTCTGTACACCTCGCCCGTCTACAGACACGGTTGCTCCTGGAGGTCCGGGAGGCCCTGGAGGTCCTGGCAGGCCGTCATTGCCCCGTCCTGGAGGACCAGGCAGTCCTGGAAATCCAGGGGGCCCAATAATGGAATCTCCCTTAGGGCCCTGGTGGACAGTTAGGGATGTTAATATCATTAGAATCAGACGTGACCCTTCTGAAAAGACCACTATGTACCGGAGGGCCAGGTGCTCCTGGAGATCCAAAACTAGCTCCATAGCGAGGGTCATAGTATCCACCACCTGGCTCTCCCTTCTCACCCTTAGATCCTGTTTCTCCTTTGAAATGACCCTAGAGAAGATGACATAAGCCATAAGACACTGATATGTAAGAAAATAAACTTGTTGTGGTTCACTGCTCCTTACCCTCAGTGTGTGGATGTCAAACTGGGGCCCCCCTCCTATAAAGTGAAATAATGAATTTGATTGAACTTCTTACACATCACAAAATTATTTTATGTTGATTTTAGAGTACCTGGCAGACCTGGGAAACCTGGTTCTCCACGATCACCCTTGTCGCCTTTTGTTGCTGTTCAGAAAAAAGGTCCCAGTTATAATCTGATCCACCAGTTGGTAGTGATAAAGCCCACTGAGACTTGGAGAGAACATTTATACTTATCACAGAAAGACCCTAGTTGGTACAGGAATCAAACCCAGAACCTTCATACTGTGAGGTGGGAGTGCTGAACTCTTTTTGCTATTTGGATAAAAATAGTAGATGTAGGGGGCTCACCTGGGATGTGCCTGGAGTGGTCGTCATAGCCCTTGAAACCCAGAGAAACACATTTTATATTGGTTGAAAACATAGTAAAAAAAACAAACTTCAATAGTCAACTCACCGTGTGCGTGTTGACATAAGGTGCGGGGGGCCCAGGAGGTCCAGGGGGCCCAGGGGGTCCAGGAGGCCCCTGAGCAGAAGTAAGACTGAATATTGACCCTCAGAGGTACTATAACAAATGTACAGTCTGTACTTACAGGGTATGAGTATCCTCCACTGGAGTCGCCTCTTTCTCCTTTGACCCCATTGAGTCCAGGACGGCCCTGAACACACACGCACACACATGAGAAATTAACTCCAATGATCAAACATGTTGCATTTTCTGCAACACATATCCAACTTACTGGACGACCAGGAAAACCAATCTCTCCCTTTTGTCCTTGAGGTCCAACAGGGCCCTGAGGAGACATCACAATTAAAACAGAGCCAAATAACGTCATTATGAATGAAAAACAGAGTGGTACATACTGGGGGTCCCATGGGTCCTGGTGGCCCTGGATCCCCCTATAAAGGATACAAAGTTACACAATGATCTGACATTTCAGAAGATAAGGTACGTATAATCAGGTTTGTACCGGTTTTCCGGCGAGACCACCCAAGTACATGGGTCGCCCGTCTGGCCCCATGATGATGCCAGGTTCACCCTTCTCGCCCTGTGCAAAGCGCGTGGGTTACAACAGAGACTACACTGTCACTCCAAATGTATTCATTTCAGTTGATGGAAATACCTTTGGGGCGTATCCAGGAGGGCCCACATCTCCCTTGTCACCCTTCTCTCCAACTGGCCCCTGGAAGGACACAAGACTCAGTATCACATTTAAATGTATAGGTCTCATGGGGCTTCAGTTTTAAGACATACCGGAGATCCTGCTCTCCCCACAGCACCAGCTCTTCCCTGAAATCAAACAGTACATTAAACAGTGAAACCATCTGAAAGTGACACAATCTTTCTCCAGGTGTCATGTGAAAAGCTGCACTCACCTCCTCCGACCCTTCACTCCAAAAAAGGTCGTTATACTACAGCAAGAGAGTTAGGCTCGTTAGTACGGTGTGCAGTGCAGGTCAGTGCAGTGTGCAGAGCAGGCCAGAGTAGTGACAGTTAGTCAATATAAATATGGATCGTTATTAGTGGATAAGTTTTGTGTTTTGAAGCTGATATTACAAAGTCATGTCAAAGACTTACATCGCCTGCAGATTGGTAGATTATCTGTCCTGGAGGCCCAGGAGGGCCAGGAGGTCCAGGTGGGCCACCTTCTCGCCCGGGTAAACCCTGGAAAACATATATCATATTGCACTCCACCTCAATGTACAGACAGAGACATACTGGCACTCACCATGTCTCCTTTGAGTCCTTTCTCTCCTTTAAATCCCTGAAAAAACACACCTGTTACAAACTTATCAAGAAAAATCTACAACCCAATGAGAGCTGAGTGGGCCCTACTTCCTGTCCTGGGAAGCCATCTTGGCCTGGGACCCCAGGAGCGCCCCGGGGGCCTTCAGCACCCTTGTCTCCATGGGTACCGGGTAAACCAGGCTTCCCCTGCAAGAGATTTGTTTTTTTTTATTATTACATGAGAGTGTACAAAACCAAATCAGAATGTATAAGCTATGATGGACAGTGAAGGTGTGGTTATGGGAGTGGTCTCATGTACAGGTGTGGTTATGGGAGTGGTCTCGTGTACAGGTGTGGTTATGGGAGTGGTCTCATGTACAGGTGTGGTTATGGGAGTGGTCTCATGTACAGGTGTGGTTACGGGAGTGGTCTCATGTACAGGTGTGGTTATGGGAGTGGTCTCATGTACAGGTGTGGTTATGGGAGTGGTCTCATGTACAGGTGTAGTTAGGGGAGTGGTCTCATGTACAGGTGTGGTTATGGGAGTGGTCTCATGTACAGGTGTGGTTATGGGAGTGTACAGTGGTAATGGAAGGAGTCACATATACAGCTGTGGTAAGTAATATAGGCACATTAGACACATTAGAGTTTCACGGTGCCCTACAGTAGGTTTGAGTGCAGTGTAGTATTATACTTACTGGCAGCCCAGGGATACCAGGAGGACCCTACACAAGCACAGCACAGAGGCATTATGAAATAAATAGAAAGACTGGCAACAAAAGGAGCAAAACCACAAGGAATAGTACCTCTGGCCCTGGAGGGCCCCTGATAGTTGATATACCATTGTTCCCCACATCCTGGAAAACATTACATGTATTACATGTGCAATGGAAATACTAGCTGTGTATTAGCTGGTGTATTTATCCTCACAGAGATATCGTATGGGGGACCTGGAGGCCCTGGTGGTCCTGGAGGTCCCATTGGTCCCATTGGTCCTGGGAGACCTGCTAACCCACTCTGACCAGGTGTGCCAGGCTGTCCAGGATCGCCCTGAGCACCCTGTCATAGAATCGGAGTTAAGCGTTTGTGGAGAAAAACAGGTGTATGAGCTGAACAAGAGTATGTCACAGTCCAGCATGGGCCAAGGAACAGGAGAAATACAATAGCATAAGTGGTTACTACATTATAACTGCAGCTCTATAGGTGAGTACTAGTGGAAGACAGAAATCTAGTAGAGCGATATCCAAATCTCTTAAGAGCATGCATATATGAGTAGTAATTGTATAGAATCAGAACACAAGTCAGAGAGTAGTAGACAGGAACAGCCCAATCAGTACCTCAGAGGCGTTAGACAGCGAGTGGGCGGGGCTAAAGTAAGAGAAGAGCCCATCGAAAAAACTGGAGCCCTGGCAAAACCAAGAGGAGAGCTGAAGAATGGCTCAATAGCACAGTAGGGTAGGAAAAGGGTCAGACCGGTGCACTCACCTTTTGGCTGCCTCTGGAGGAGCTCAAGTGTCCCTCGCAGCCGCAGTCTCCCTGTGAAAGAGCAGCACAAAGTCATTAGAGACCTGACCAGACCATGACTCCTTTGTCTTTGAGCTTAGAGGCCATGACCTACACAGTACCTTCTCTCCTCTGAGTCCAGGTTGACCTGATGCTCCTGGAGGTCCTGGAGGTCCCTGCATCAAAGCAGAATCCCAGTTACACAAACCACAGTTTACTACGCAAACTCCAGGATCTGGTACTCACTGGTAGACCAGGTGTTCCATCCAGTCCAGGTGGTCCAGGAGGGCCAATGGCCACTGGACCATTGGCATCAAAAGTGATTGATGTCCCAGGAGGACCAGGGGGACCTGGAGGTCCCGGGTGACCACGGGGGCCCTGTACAAAAGTGCAGTTAGCAAACATTACAGTACACTCACCTACATGAGCAGTGTGGTTAGGCATGGTGCATTACCCGGATTTTGTCCATATCTGCAAATCCAGAACCTTCCATATCCAGGAATGTCTGAGGCACAACACAGTCACAAAAGTACTCCCGTCACTCACAGAAGTACTCTCATCTCAAACCGTCACTCACAGAAGTACTCTCATCTCAAACCAAACAGCTCTTCATTCAGAATAAACTTACAGGTCGGTCACCACTGCCCAGCCCTGGAGGTCCAGGGGGTCCTGGGGGCCCACGGGGCCCTGGCTGTCCCTCTCCACGCTCTCCCTAAATATAGCAATAAAGTAAAAACTCAATAAATTAAATTATTAAAGTATAAAAAAGTTTATGTCTAGCAGCGTCACCTTCTCTCCTTTGGCTCCAGAGCTGCCTTTACTTCCAGGAGGCCCTCGGGGACCCGTTTGCCCCTGATATATTGGTAATAATGGTCAATATCACAAAATCTGTTGTGTTCAATTTGAGTGTATAAAAAGACTTACAACTTTCCCATCCTCCCCTGGATCTCCCTGTTCAGAAAGCCAAGTAAAACAAGTTTAATTCACTTGGCAGAAGCTGATAAAATATTCCTCTCTCACTAACCGGTTCTCCGTCTGCTCCTGGAGGTCCGGGAGGCCCATCCAGACCCGGAAATCCAGGTGGTCCTTGGGGTCCAGGTACTTGCTGCACGACAGCACCACTTCCAAGTCGGACCACCTCTGCTGCAGGTCCCGGGGGTCCAGGGAGCCCTTGTGGTCCTGGGAGCCCACGATCCCCTTTGTTTCCAGGGTAACCAATGCCTGAGCTGCCCTGGGGTCATTAAAAATGAAATACAAAACGATGATAGTAAAGAACATTGTCCATGGGCTATATCTCACATGTCCACTGTCCATAGGGGAGGCTTTGTAAAGAAAACTGCACGTGCAAATAAACTAATGTAAAGGACAAGGGACAATGGCAGCAAGACAATCTCAAAGGCACAGACAGTGTTCAAAAGACAGTTTAAATCAGCTGACAGACTCATCACATCCCTCTGAGCTCTGAGCATCCAAACATCACTGGGGAGACTTTCCTCCTCAAAGCCTCTGTTCCTCCATTAGTCATGTGTAAGCCCCGCCCACAGAGGCCTGTAGGAAACACCAGCCTCTGTCCACCTCCATTGGCTGTCATTCTCTGTGGGCGGGACTTAGAGATGAGGGATGGAAGAGTTAAAATGAAGTCATTCAAAGTAAAGGTAGATCAGCAAGGCACATCAAGGTACTCTAGACATGAGGACTATCTTTAAAAGTGAAAGCAACCCAAAGACCTGTGATCTGACCTGCATCACTCATTTCATTTCAGCTGTAAATAAGGTTATAGCGCTAAAATTCGAAAGTGACTAACTAGGACTAGGACTAACTAGGACCAAGTGAAAACCATTTACAAACCAGAACAAACCCTGGACTTAAGCAGGACTAAACCAGGATTAGGTTGAATGTCAGATCTGGTCACTCACCTTTACCCCTTTTTCTCCCTGAAAAAGAGAAGACATCAGACTGAGTCACACGACAATGGCCGACCAAATGCCCTGCTCCTATTGACACTGCCGACCCATCCTACCTTCTGTCCTCGCTCGCCTCCCGCACTGGAGGATCCTGATGTGTGCGAGGTTCCTGCCTCTCCTTTGGGTCCCGCGATGCCCCGGTCGCCCTTAGCACCTTTCTCTCCTCTGTCTCCCTTCTCTCCTTTGGCCCCACCTGGACCTGAGGATCACATAACAGCAAACTTACATAGACCAGATCTCCAAAAGAACAAGACATTCCATCATCTTAAAGACATTTAGAAGCTTGTCCCTTGCCCCATATATTTACAATTTTTTCATTAATGCAGAATCAAAAATTAAATATGAAGGTGAACTATGATGGTGGGATTTGTCAGCTACTTGTTTCCATGGAGATGTTATTGCTTTGTCTAAAATGTTCCACAAAATGGCATTACGTTTACTATCATTCATTTGATCGCAGGGGTATTTAAGAATGGGGGGTGTAAGAATATTTTTCTAATCCATTAATACTTGATTGTGTTTCTCCTCTACGCCTGGAACTGGTGGTGCATTCGCTTGACTCCGTGGAGTTCGAAAAACTTACTTCAGGCATCTTTAATAAATATATTCAATCTTTGTTTTCCATCTACGTAACTGAGATTGTTTTAAGTCGACTTATTTGATTCTTTGCTTTTCCTTTTCAACATCAGATGGGAAAGGATGAAATAATATATCTGCTAAAAGTTTTTAAAATATGTGCAGATAAGATATGAGTAATAATAAAAAACAATAGTTTATGCAAATTACATAATGGATTGCATCAGCTGTATTAGAGCATAAACCAATAAATTAGATATGTAAAGTACCAAGTTCAACCCAACAAATTATCCAATCATGTCCCATCATACACCACTCTGTAATGCAGGCATGTCTCCAGCAGAGGGCAGCACCGCACTGTTCTCATGTATGTATTTGATAGTTTCACAGTACATGAACCACAGTACATGAACCTCACGACCCTAACCACAGGAGTCCCTCTCTGCAGCAGCTGGGACGGCACATTCTAACGCACATAGAACGGCCCCAGAAGACAACACCCTGGTGGTTCTCGCATGCAGGGGCCGCTAGGTGCTCGCATGCAGGGGCCCTGTGGGCTTCACACCTACCTCTGGGACCCGGACGTCCAGACCAGCTGTGGTCCACTGCGGACTCCTTATAGCTGGTTTCTACAGTCACACAGAAGGCACTTTCACTGATGAAGACGCTCTGGTTCTGTATTTAGTTTTTTGTAGCTCTATTGATAGAATCTTAAAAGTTCTATAACAGTAATATTTGGGGTAGGGAAAAGTATAAAGATGCTGTTTTATGATTAAAACTTTTCTTGTGTAGGGACAGACCTCATGTGAAAGCTCTGAACTGCCATAATCTGATCTGAGAGGCATTTTAGGTTTAAAGTTCCCACATTACGTCATTTTCTGATCTATTTTATAATGTTGTTTCGTTTAATTCAAACGCGTACACATAAATCCTGTATATTTAGACCGAGTTCTTTTCTTAAACAGATAACAGTTCTGATATCATGTGGTATACAGGAAGTCCACTTTGCTTTTAAACTCCATACGCCTTTGCTAGAATCTGGAATTGCCAATCTCTAGTGGACAAAAGGTAAAAAGTTAACTTCAAACCTTAAAAAAAAACAAAAAAAAAAAACACAAAACTTGAAATAAAGCAGTGAAAACTTTGCATCAAGTGAAAAGTAAGTAAAAGTGTCAGTAAAGTAAGGTGCTGGAACAGACTGAATAGACATGCAGGATTACTCAAACATGAGGCGATGAAATAAAAGCGCCTCGGGTGTGTTTCTGATCAGGTTAACAGTGTAAAGAGAGAATAGTTGGTACAAACATTGGAAATTTGGAACTGAAAAAGCAGGATCGTAATATCTATAATTATAGCCGGTGTAGTTAAATGTTGCACGAGAACACAACAACAAATCCCAAGTTTTCATGGTTTTCTAATTGCGACTTGGTTTGGTGTGATTTTTATTTTTGTTTACTACTTTCTACATTTCAGATACATTTTTTAAAATTATTTTATATTCATATTTACAAAGTAGCCACCACCCTTTATGATCAGCACTGCAAACCCTTGGCCTTCTCTATGTGACCACGTTAGGGTCAAGAAATGCCAAAAGTGCAAACCAGGGTTCAAGGCAAATGGCGGCTTTTTTTCCCCCCAAATCTAAAACAGTTGGATTGGAGTTACTATGTAGATTCTCACTGAAGGCATCAAAA
>KN502427.1:8299-22935 GCA_000787155.1 Scartelaos histophorus | reverse complement strand
TATTATTATTATTATTATTATTAGTATGTATTTATGCATTTATTTTGTATTATCTTATACAGTATTTATAGCCATTGTCTAATCATCCAAAACTGAGCCATTCTTTTGTTCTGTTATTTTTAGTTTCATTGATTTAGTAATAGAGAATGTGAGGCCATGCAACCACTATCATTTTAATCATTATAATAGAGATACTGCAGCATGAAGACAAATGGCTATTTGCATGTTTTTATGAAAATAATTATTTCATTTCAACACCAATTTGGTTTCTTAGAATCATCCGGAGATGACCGTGTGAAGGATTATAATCCATTTTCATCACAGTGTAGTGATTCCAGTTCTCCTAATTCTCTGTATAGGGATTCTGGTAAGTTTGTGCAATGCAGGTAATAAGTTTGCTTTTATTTTCATAAATTTTACATTCTTTATGTGTTTTATCTTGACACAGATGGATCTCAAACTAGGCGTGTTTCAGATGGGATGTTCAGGAAGCCCTCAGAAGGGCAGAGCCTCATCAGCTATCTGTCCGAGCAGGACTTTGGCAGCTGTGCTGACCTTGAAAAGGTTCACACCTGTTTAACCTTCACATATATAGAAAAGACGCAGTGTGATTATTCATGGATGTCCTGTTGTTACCCTGTTTTTAGGAGAACGCTCATTTTAGCATTTCAGAATCCTTAATAGCAGCAATTGAATTAATGAAGTACAACCTGCGGCGTCAGGAGGAGGAGGGGGAGGAGGAAGGCGACAGTGACTGTGAGATTCAGCAGCTCAAACAGAAGATTCGACTGCGCAGACAACAGATCCGACGCAGCCGCCTGCCGCCCTGTGCAGCCTCCAGCCACAGTGAGTTTGCCTGAACCGTAGCTTTTCTCCACTGTATACTTTACCACTTCAACTTAACTGTCACATATTTCCTTTCAGATTTCCACTCCACAGACAGCGGCACTTCCAGACGAAGCTCTCAAGACTCTTACCAGGGCCTCTCTGACTCTGGCTCAGCAGAAGAGGTGGAAGAATGTGAACTACGAGGTGAAAATTCAATAGCTGTTACTCTGTCACAAAGTTATGAGACAGTAAATAAAAATCAGCTGCTTTTGAGTAAATGCACTGTATAAATTTTCAATATTTAACTTGCCATCTTTTTGCCAACCCATTATTCCATTTCATATCAAATCATAAACAAGAGCACAATCGTTAATTAGCATGTGATTATTCCTCCTGTTTAATTGGATGTGGGCATTCGGAGCAGGCTTGGTGTCGTCTGCTAATCACTGCTGAGCAAACTGCTGATTATCATTTCAACTAATTACCACATTTGTTTCTTTGAACTGAACTTGGTATGGATTTAATACAAATGGGATGAGCTCCCTGTTAGCTCCCTGTTAGTTTGCTGAAGCAGACATGAGTGTCATCTGTCTATAATACCGACTTAAAGGTCCTATATTACACAAAATTGACTCTTGTGAGCTTTAAACTATGTTATAATTCTGTTACCTTATCAAAAACATACCTGGAGTTGTGTTATTAGTCTGTGTACAGTTCCAAATCTCAAAATGCTTTGTTCCACCTTGTGGGATTTTTCAACTTAACAGCTACATTATACTTTTGGTTAAGTAGAGACTGGCAATTCCACAGCTAAAATTATCCATGATTTCAGTGAAGGTGTGTGGAGCACTTCCTGTATTACCACATGATATCAGAAGTTGTAACTGAGAGTTTTCTGATTATGAGAAGAGCTTAGCCCAAATATGCAGTTTGTGGGTTAAACATGTGATTGAAACAAAACACAACTCCAGGTATGTTTGTGATGAGGAAACGGATAAAACACCCTATTAAGTTCAGCAGTTTACAGCAGTATGGTATGTTTTGACTGTCTGTGCTTTTGGTGATGGTGGTGCTGAGTGTCTCTGTCTCTCAGATGGCTGTGAGGGGCAGTCCCTGCTGGCAGTGTCACAGAATGGTCTCTCGTTGTCTCTCGCCTCCCTCTTCTCAGGTATCTGCCGGACAGCTGCTGGAGAGGCTCCTACAGTGTCCAGTCCGTTTGAGAGGAAGCTTAGGGCTCCAGTTCAAACTGAGACTTTGCAAACTGTAATGCTTGTCTCTTGTATTACTTCCTCTTAGTCCCAGTTGTTGACATTTGACGCTAATACCCACGTTATAAAGTAATAAATGTACAAAAATCTACAAAAACATGAAAATATAATTAGAAAGCGTCCTTTTAAAACCAACAGATAATATGGGAAATTAGTGTGTTGCAAATTCCATTTGGAATGGAGCCTGCTGCCTCCTTTCTTCTTAAACATGAGCTTGGCTGTTTATTGCTGCTGTTGTGCAGGGCTCCAGGGACTTGATAGTGTAAAATTCAAATGTGTCTGTGCTTGTAGGGGACTGTTTTAGGAGACTAGCACTGAGTAAATACTGTACAAATGCAGCAGGGAGTTAATTGGCTTACCATTCATCACCATTTTCCATCAGTTTTTGTTCCCCTTCTAATTTAATCATTCATTTCAATCCTTTGTACTCTTCAGTCCAGAGACTTGAAGGTAAAATTAATGTAGGCATTTTGCACAATTGCCGTGCCAAACACAGATATAACTTCTATGGATATTATACATTTACATTTTATGTAGTACAGCAGTTAGAACGGCTGGGCATAAAATTCTTCCACTCACATGTGTTTTGCTCTGGGGAGAAAATTGCTTGTAATGTGTGTAAGAAAGTGACTATAGGTTACATGAAACATAGCTGGCTTTTTCAGTACTGTTTATTTACTTTTCTACATTTAGATCTAATATTTGTCTTTGGGGGGATTTTTTCTGTTTACCACATCCTCTTCTATACAAGCACGCATGTTTCTAACTTCTAACAACTGTTGCCATTTCTGTATTCGCAATCATCTGCTGATCTATTTAGTCGCACATATTTATTTATTTATAAAAAGATGCACATGATGTTGTTGGTCTTTTAAACTGATCTCGTAATGTATTTTTGACCTGCAGATGCCGATATAAAACGCAGTGTAAGCTCCAGTGGCAGGTCCTTCCTAAGCTCAGAGTCCATGTAAGTCCCTTCTTCCTCTTTCACTTCATAATTTCTTTACAATATTGTTCTTGAAAATTCTGTGGAAATTCACATCTAGTTGACATTTTCTGCACCGTCCCCTACAACTTTATTTTTATAAATTCAGAATCACTAATTACTGATGAGAAAACAAAAATATCTGCACGCTAGCTGCCATGTCTGTTTAGGTATGAGATGGATCATGCCCTCTGCGTGTTTGTAACACATTTGTTGTCCAGGTGTTGACACTGTGGTGGGCATATCTATTGTGCCATCTGGTGGTTTAAAATATGAACTAATTCCAATGCAGAAGTACTGACATAATGCAGGACTTATTCATTCAGACGTGTGGAAACATGTGCTAGATGTGGTTTCATATCCAACAAATAAAAGAACTGACCAAGAAGGTGATGTAATCTTATGTCATTAAAGCAAATAATGTATTGTACAATAAAGTAGGCTGTAAAGTGATTCAGTGACGAGGTGAATGGTTGTGACTGTAAAAATCATGTAGTGCTTCCAGCAGATCTACAGTAAGTTCATCTCGGGACTGATCCCACGCAGAATTTCTGAGCTCCATACATGTTTTGACTTGTTTGGCCTATCACTACATCATACTTTTCTTTTTAATCGTCATATCTTTGCATTTGAACTTTGTATATAACAGGTTATTTGACTTTTAAAACCATGCTGTGTGGTTTTTTAACTGGTTTTATTTTATTTGTTATGTTATGATTTTATTATTATTTTTATGAGCACTGGTAAAGCAATTGTTTGTTTGTTTGTTATTGTTAGTTTGAATGTTTTTCATGGCAATTCTTGGAAACAAGTTTATTAGACACTTTTTTTTGTTATCTGCAGAAGCTCTCCCTCCTTCCTCCAGTCCAACTCTGCAGAGTCTGTTGCCATGGGTTTGCTCCGGCAGTTTGAAGGCATGCAGCTGCCTGCTGCTTCTGAACTTGACTGGCTGGTCCCAGAACATGATGCACCTCAGAAGGTAGGCTGCGACCTCACAGTTTTAAACACAAATATTTTTACCAATTATGCTGCATTCTATTGAATATTGTTAGTCGATAAATCTGAGTCAGTGCTCCCGACATCCGTTGTAAATGTGTTACATTGTAACATCAATGCCCAAGAAAGTTTAATGTTTTTTTTTGTTTAGCTTATGTAGTTAGCGTTAATAACGTTATTGTTGCAAGCTCCAGCTAATAAACTGAATCTGTAAGCTAACGTTTGCTATTGGTGACAGTTTGGCTCTTACATGTTCAGAAATCCATCCGACTCTATCTGCTCCCGACTAGCCCGAGTTTGTGTCTCAGAACCCTGATTTGATTGGCCGTTCGATTGCACTTTCCCGAGTTGGAGGTCGGTTTTTCCGGCATTGGTGTCAAAGCGATAATTTGTTGTTGATTTATTCCAATCGGGGCTGTGCTTTTAATCACATCACAAGTAAATAAATAAATAAATAAATAGTTTTAAAAAGGCAGAATCAAAGAATAAATGCGGGTCTCTAATCACAAAGTACTTTCACAGCTCTTACCCATTCCTGACTCACTGCCCATCTCCCCTGATGACGGCGAACACGCAGATATTTACAAACTGAGAATTCGTGTTCGAGGAAACTTGGAATGGGCTCCTCCTCGACCACAGATCATCTTTAACATCCATCCCACTCCCAAGTCAGTAAATGTTGCCGCCTACAGCATGTTTATTTAACCCAAACCACCAATTAAAATCTGTGTTTTTTTTATTGAATCATCAGAAGGAAGATTGTTATTGCAAAACAGAACTATCGCTGCGCTGGTTGTGGCATTCGCGTTGACCCAGGTAAGAAAGTTGTATTGAACAGGATTTGAACATGTCTTAAAGAGCCCATATTACTCTATTCTCTGACCTATGTTGTAAAGTTTCCTCATAAAAACATACTTGGAGTTGTGTTTTGTCTCAGTCACACAAAGCCCTGCATATTTAGGCTGAGTTCTTTTAAAAAAACATAAAACACTGTTCCACCTTGTGGTGTAGTTTAGAGTTTAAAACACAGTAGAGCAATTCCGGTATGTTTGAAGAAGTAACAACATTATAACATGGCTTAAAGCTCAGAAGAATCAATTTTGTGTAATGCCGGGTCTTTTAAAAACTCTCATTCACTTATTTTTGCCTTGTTTTGCCTTAGACTACATCAAGCGGCTACGTTACTGCGAATATTTGGGTCGCTACTTCTGCCAATGTTGTCATGAGAACGCTCAGGCTATTGTACCTGGCCGAGTTTTGAGGAAGTGGGACTTCAGCAAGTATTATGTTAGCAACTTTGCCCGGGACCTTTTAAGCAAGATCGCTGGAGACCCACTGTTTAACCCTAATGACATCAACAGTGGCCTGTACAAAAAGATCAAGGCTCTGGAGTCTGTCAGGGTAAGTGCACTCTCAAATTGAAAATCAGGTCTTACGAATCATTAGTTCTTATGAATCAGGTCTTATGAATCCTTAGTTTTCCAGATAAGTTAAATTTGTCACGCTGGATGATTATTGTTCTGTATTGTTTCAGGTTTTAAGAGTGCAGCTATTGCATATGAAAAACCTCTTCAAGACTTGTCGCCTTGCCAAAGAGTATGTGTTTTTTGTTAGTTTTACCATTTCCTTGTCGTCATAGTTGTTCCTGTAACACCCCCATGGATTGTGTCACTAAACATGAAATCTCTTGTTTGTTGCTTTTTAGGGTTTTGGACCAGTTTGACACTTTGCCTGGTCACCTCACGGAGGACCATCACCTCTTTTCGCTCAATGACCTCACAGCTGTTCGCAATGGGGAACTGGTCCCTCGATTGAAAGAACTGCTCAAACTTGGTACTAGACATGTAGCTGGCTGCGTGGTGAGTGCAAGTGTACAGTCTTGTAATCGCAAAAACATTTTCCTGAAGTAAAACCGCACTTTTTGCCATTGTAGAACTTCAGCAATAGTTTCTGTAGGTGGGAGCCAAAGCATTTATTTCTCAAAGACACTTTAATCTTTTTTTATCATGTATTTAATATTTAATCAATGCATCGTATTAACCTCATGTTAAATCTTTAATTTGGCTGTGTCTGCACATCCCATTTTCAAACCAGGTTATAATATCTCAGTTAGGAATCTCTTAAGTGCACTAAGTTTTCTGGTGCTTTGCCCAGACAGTTCAACAGTATGGCATTAAACTTGTGTATCTCTTTGAAGGTGACACTAGGCCAAGTTACATGTCAGATCTGTGAAAAGACGAGAAAAAAAAAAATCAGGGCAATATAACCACCAGCAATTTTTTAGATTTGGCAGTTTAATGCTATTCCAAAGCAATAAAGCGAGAAAAGTTACAGTACACTTTTTAAGTTTTACTCCTGACATTCAGTTTTAGGGGTTCAGATGAGCCAGATGAAGACAGAGAATTCAAGTTTTGTTCTTTTAAATTAAGCTTATTACTCCAAGCATAAAATTACTTTCTTGTGTAAATAATTTTTTCTTCAATTTCCCCCCCCAGCTGTGCCAGGCTAAGGGCTTTGTGTGCGAGTTTTGTGGCAACGAGAAAGACATCATCTTCCCCTTCCAACTCAGCAAGTGCCAGCGCTGTGAAGGTGAGCCCTCTGTCCAGGTGTCAGGCCTGGGTGGTCTCAAAGCCCCCTCCACACGCCCGTCTCTCTCAATTTCCTGGGATGACCTGAAGATTGTGAAACCACGCAGGCTCGCACGGGCGCTCTCCTTAGACAGGAAGCTAGGGGAAGGAGGGGAGGACTTTGACCAGGATAGTGATTCAAATACCAATAGTGAGGAGCATGTTGGTGAAAATGAAAGTGTAGACACAGATGAAGTCACTCAGAATGAAACTAAACAGGAAAAAGAAAGTATATTGAGTTTATTTAATGCAAAGAAACTGATAAAAGCTTTATCTAGGAGTAAAGATTTGCAGGAAAAGGAAACCGAATCAGAAACAGGAGATGGAACAGAGGAGGAAGAGAAAGAGGAGGACAAAAAGCATAACAGGAAAGAAAACAGTTTGTTTAAATTTTTTCAAATTGAAAAGTCAAAAAAGAATGAAAATACAATAAGTGAAAGTGGGATATGCAGCAGCAGCGAGAATTTGGATCAAGTGTCAAAAGTAAAGGAGAAAAAATCACTGTGGAAGATGCCAAAACTAGTCAAAAACTTCTCAAAAACGGAAACTGAATTGGAAGCTGAAAAGACAGGTGAGACAGTTGAACAGGCAACGGAAAATAAAGTTGACTTCTTTTCATCAGAAAACACCAAAGAATCTAAATCAATCAAAGTTAATGACGTTACATATGAGGTAAAGCCTGCATATGTAACCAGAACCAACTGGAGATCTCACCGAACACGAAAGGCCCGAAGGATAAGCAGGGGCAAAAGGCTCACACCAGATATGGACCCAAAGAGTGGAAGAAAAGATGTAGGGAGTGAGGAGAACAACAATACCGACAATGATCCCAAAACTGTGTCAGGAGGCGAAGGAATGTCTGACTGAAATATGAAACTTTGTCACCTTTTTAGTATTTGGTTACTTTTATCATGACTTTGATTATCCTCATTTGGTGCTTTTTTATAGGTTGCATGTAGTGTTTTTGAAAGAAATATCCAAACTTATGAACCACAAATTTGCGATGATAATTTTGTGTCTTAAACCTAATTCATGGCACCACTTTCTGGAAATTATGGTGACATTTTTATGTATTTATGCTGACAGTGACTTGAACTTTGTGCCTATTCAGTTTCATGTAAATAGGCGCAGTAATTAGAGAAAAGAACCATAAACCAAGTCAACAAATCTACAATGCAACAGTTAAATAGCAAATTCTACCATACAATTCTGGTCTGTCCTGCAGCTCAGTTTAAACTCTTTATTAGACTGTTGTGAGGTCATGTGAACACAACCTATATTTTTCTCACAGCAATGGCTTAGTTGTGGTCCTTCATGGTGTCAGGTTTGCTTGCACAGCGCATTAGGGTCATGTATTTCGTTTGCTGTTGGTGGAGGCTGTTTGGCAGGATCAGGAGGTGCTTACGTACAATTGACACAGCAGTACCATAGTAATATGTGTCCAAAAGTGTCCTTATTTCATTTGAGTTGAGGAGCAGGAACTATTGATGTTTTAGCGTGAATGTTTGTTTTGTGTTTACCTTATTTATTTTACAGGCATCTCTGTCTTGTTTTTGCGAATTCACAATTTTTATTCCTACTTTGGGACAAAAATGAATAAACTTATTTTGAATAGTATCATTTGTTTTGCTCATTAAATTGTAGTTATGTCGATATCAATATATACAGATTAGAAAAACATGGTACAAAGCCCTTGTTGGTGGCAAGTCAGTACTAGTTGATGGTGCAGTTTGGATCTCACAGTATCAGATCTCGCCTCCTCCTCTCCGCTCCCGTTGTCTTTTTACTTCTGCTCCTTTTATACTCCTGCCCTCAGCCTTTGCACTTCTCCTCTGTCCCTGATTGGCTGCTTTGCTGACGCTGAAACCTGCCCCAGAGAGGAACCTGTACAACTGGTTATTATGTTTGATTTAGAAGGCGTTGGTACTTTTCCATTTGCATAAGAGTCACCCGATGCTTCAAAGTTATTGTAATTCATGAAATTTTAACAGTTTTTTCTTGTTTTCAGAGTGCCATGCGTGCTACCATCGCAACTGCTTCAAGCCGGGTAGAGAGTGTCCTCGTTGCCAGCGCCTTGCAGAACGGAGAGAGAGGATGGCTCGAAAAAACATGGAAGAACAAGAGGACGAAGGAGGCGGGACTTAAACTGGAGGGGGAATAAAACGCCAGGAATAAAGACGGAGCACAAACTTGACAAAAGTGATTGTAGTTACTGAAGACCTCAAACATGCCTACTGCTGATTTTAATGTGCGTTTAATGTCAGCCCCTTTCTGCACTTTAATTTGTAAAGTTTTAATCAGTCAGTCAGATTTTTGAATTTCTTTTTATTGAGTTCTTTTACGTTTGTTGTACCAATTGACCTGTGGCTTTAGTATTATAGTGCGAAATTCTAAAAGAAAATTACAGATGTAACCAGTTTTGCCACAACTTAAAGGTGCATTGTGTAACTTTTCTGGTAGAGATCTTATTGCTTTATCTAGATTATTCTACAGTACGGTATTAAACCTTTCTATCTTCCTTGAGACAAAACCAGACCGAGTTATAGGTCAGATCTGTGGATAGGAAACCCCACTCACAGTCAGAATGGCTGTTTTTCCAGGTACTTTTGAGCTTTAAAATCACCTGTAATTGAATAATAATGAAGAGCTATGACAGAGCAATGATATTGATATTTCCATAGAAACAATTAAGTAAATTACAAATGTAACCAAATTTGACACAACTTAACAAAAGAACAATTTAAAATCTTGTGCACACTTTTACACTTTTGTTCTTTATAAGTATGGAACTTCCTTTCCTGACAGAATATGATGTCTTGTTAATTGTAAAGAGAGGGCCAAAGATGATTATAAGCTTGTATTACTGATCTGTATTTTCCAAGAGTATTTTTATTGATCTTTAATAGTTTTGTTTTTTCTTAACTCCAATTTAGCTGCATTTTACGTAGCGTCTTTCTTAGCTCAAGTTTGATAATAAGACTAAAAAAGGCTTGCTCTATTTCAAAAAGTTTATATTGTAATGTAATTTATTGGTCCAATTCTCTTACTGACACTCCTTTTGTGCGTAGTTTTTAAAGAACGCAGTGGTACATTGGAACTGGGACCAACAAACTTGAATTGACAGAGCTGGGAGGTTATGCAAAGTGACTACTAAAAGTTAGTCGTGTGGAGGCAATATGTCCAAATGGTTTGAACCAGCTTCGTCAGCACTTAATACTTGGGATTAAGTCAACTGCACTGGAAATGTATTCTAAAAATCACACTTTTTCCACCTTATTTCAGTACGATTTTAGGCCCAAGTTAAAATTCATTACACAGATCTATTGGTAGACACTGGCAACAAAATCCAAGTTATAAGATCATTTGTATGCACTGGTGAAAAGAAGCACGAGAGGTCACTTAAAAATGAAGACAGTGTGATTCTCACGTAAACCGCTCGTTATCTCACTATTTTTATTATTTTTTTACAACAGCAGCTGCGTCATCTGACTGCCTTAACTTGTACAATGCTTTGAAGGTTTAAAGTGCAATACTGATTAAAAAGTTAATGATTGTTTTAAATTTGATTTTGCTATGTATGTTATAATTATGTTGTAAACACAATAAATGATTGGCAAGACTGTTATTAAGTGTCAATTTGCTACTGCTTAACAGTTCTTATTAAATATTGTTAATATACTAATATATTTGTTTTGACTGACTATACGGACTCGTTAGGACAGAAACAGCTGATAAGAAATTGTACATGTCAAACAAGTCATACAGGATGTCGAACAGGAAAAATATATTTTGAATACTAATAAACAAATAAAAGCTTTATCTAAGAGCAAACATGGAAATGGAACAGAGAAGGAAGAGAAGAAGGCAAAAGAGCCAGAAGAAAACAACATTTAAAAACAATTGCAATAAATTTCAATGGAGGTATTTAATTTATCTGTTTATTTATTGTATATGATTTTGCATTGTTTTTCCTAGGTCCTATATCACACAAAATAGCTTTAAGCCCTGTGGTTTCCACATCAGAAACGTACCTGGAGTTGTGTTTTGCCTCATTGAGTAACCCTTTATATTTGTCTGTCTTCATCTCCAATACTCAAAATGCTCTGTTCCACCTTGTGATGTCATGAAGCGGTAGTTTTCAATTTAACAGTGACTTTTTACCTTTAATAAATAAAATGGCTCGCTAGCGCCCCCAAACAACACAAAAATGCATTAGGAAATAGGAATGAGGGAACAAAATGAAAAAGTCAATGACATCTGTGTCATATTTTTTAAGGCGTAGTCATAATGTAAACTGTCCATGTTATTCTAACCGTAAAATTGACAAATCATACAAACTATGGCCGATTTCACTCAAATTTTACTCATGTGTGCACACCCCGAACAGAATGATGTAAGAAAATACAAAAATGGGTGCAGTATTGTCCCTTAGACAATTTTTATGGAACAATAAAATTTTATTTGTCATAGATATATTTGTCTACTTTTTACCTTTAGTTCAGTACAGATTGGCAATTCCAATGATTCGTGTGAAGGTTTAAAACACCTCACGGGGTGGAACAGAGAGTTTTCAATTTGGGTGTGAATGAAACAAAACACAATGGGATATGTTTGTGACAAGGAAACAACATCATAACATAGATCAGGAAATATCATAATATTATTGTCATAAATTGTATATGATTTTGTGTTGTTTTTTCTTAATTTGCGTGGCTAATCCTGACTTATCCAGATGCACCACATACAGATAATGACCATGGCGTAGCAGGAGATGAGGAGAAGGTAGATTCTGAAGAGGAGGAAGTCCAGGACGTAGCCCACGTGACACCACTGGTCCTGCAGCTCGCTCTCCTTCTGCAGCGACTGGAGGTGTGATCTCAGGTCCCCAACGTACTGACAGATCTGCTGGAGTTCAGGGAGGACCACACCTGCCGCACAACCACCCACAAATGCACTCATTAAAGATGCACTGTGGAACATTTCAACTACACAGATAAATATGAGGTTTGTGTGTTGTGTATAGTTACCTCCATTGCTGCTGGGTGAGTGTGAGACCGGCACGTTGTTTTCTGTTTGGATGACAGTCGTGGGCGATGTGGAGTTAAGATTATTGGAGTTTTCTTCTTGCTTTCTAGGACGTGGTGCATCCTCTGGCCAGCGGTAGCAGATGAGACGAGCAATATGTTTGAGGACGACTATCCTGACCCAGTTGGGGACCTCCTTGTATTTCATGGAGTTGTGGTGGAGAACGTTGGTGATAATTACAGTTTCCAGCAAACTTATCACCATCAGGGCCAGACAAACAGAGAAGTAGATGCCTAGATTTACAGAAAAAATCAGTGTGTTAAGCGCTCTTGAAATTCTAACTAGACTAGATTGTTTTTTTTGTTTTGTTTTGTTAAATATTCAAATTTATTTAAGAATATTTAAAAAAGAGACTAACAATCTTTAAAGATGCACTGCACAACTTTTCTTTTCTACTTTTCTTCTTGTGTGCATGGAGAGGTTAGATGTTAGATGTTGAATTTCTCACTTTGAATTTTTTAACTCTGAAAAAACTTGTTTGAATTATTTTTATTCTGAATTTTACTTGCTGAAATTTTAAGTGTACATTTTCAAAGTGTTTCAAATTCAAAATTTAACTTTCACCTTCAGCGTAGATATTTTCAAGTCTTAAATTCATCGGTCAAAATTCAGAGTGTAAAATACGCAGGAAAAAAATTCGCAGGAAAGCTTCAAAATGTTGTTAATCCTGGAATGTTCCATGGAGTGACATTTATTCATTATTGGTATTGCGGTTTTATTGCTTTTTGTTTTTCTGTGAATAGAGGCGACACTCCACAGATCTGAATGGTAATGTAGTGTAGTGCTGTCACCTGCTTGTCTCCCTTGTGATAAATAGGTTTAATCTACACTGAGGAACAAGACAGAGCAATAACATTCCCATTAAGACAAACACGCGGTGAACCTTCCACGAGGAATGTTCCGCAGTGCAGCTTTATAACAGGATCAGGCTGACCTATTATGGGAGTGCCGTTGGCTGTACTGGGCAGCAGGTCGTTCATGATGAGGAGGAAGACGGTGTAGCCCAAGATGAGGGTCATCTTAAAGGAGGCGCGGTCCACGCTGTGCGGAGGCAGGTAAAAGGACAAGATGTCGATGATCATGAGGAAAGAGCTCGGGATCAGGAGGTTCACCACGTACAGAACCGGACGACGCTTGATCACCACCTAAAGCAGGTACCACATACAAAGTCATTTAGTCCAAACAACTTAATTTAAAGGGCCCATATTACACTATTTTCTGAGTTGTGTTTTGTTTCAATCAGACATATTTAACCCTGCATATTTAGGCTGTGTTTTTCTCTCAAACTGAAAGCAAAACAGAAAGTTCTCCAATGCATTTTTAAACTGCATAACCCTTCACCCCTTTACTAGAAGAATTTTTTATAATTTCCAATCTCTACTGAGCAGAAGGAAGCAGTAATGTATTTTTAAACTGCATAACCCTTCAACCCTTCACTAGAAGAATTTGTATAATTTCAGCCTGGAAATTTCCAATCTCTACTGAAAATTACCACTTTATGACATCACAAGGTGGAACAGAGCATTTTGAGCAATAATCAGGGTTATTCAAGCATGTGAGAATAAAATAAAACACAATTCCAGCTACATTTCTGATTCTAAAACGTCTTAGTAAAATGTCTCACCAGAGTCAGTTTAATGTAATACAGGATCTTTTTGAAAATGAGTAGTTTTATACGTCAGTGCCGAGCCTCACCCAGAAGGTAATAATGTCCCACTCGTCGATGCCAAACTGCAGGATGGAGGTCTCGCCCAGGATGTCCACCAGCTCCCACTCTCCACTGGCCTCCAGGTAACGCTTGGAGTTTCCCGACATTTCCTTGAAGGTAAGAGCAGGGCTGACCCTCACATCTCGGACTGTGGCAGAGGAAAGATTTAAACATCTGCAACACTTCCAGGACCTTAATCTACAGCCGTCCCACAAAACAAAGAACCTAATTTTGTGATACTTCTTACTATAAATTAAGCTTCCTGTATTTAATTTGTTCAGTAACATGTGTATGATGACAAAAATGAAGCTGACTCACTGGTGTGCATGTAGGAGCCAAAAGTAAAAGTGCAGTTCTGAACGTCAAAAGGAAAACTGAAGATCTCCAGGTTGCAGGCGGAGACGAGCCGGAGCATCCTGTCCCAGCGGATATGCCCCGTGTGGTTGACGTAGACGTAGGGACAGGCCTGGGACACGTCATCGTCCACACTGGAAAAGAGTTGAGAGGTGGAGGAGTGAAAACAGTCAGCAAAGGACAAAAATATATCGCTTACAATTCATAAACGATGATGTCTGGAGACCACAGTTGCTTTACGGGAAGAGAGATCCTTGTAACGCCGTCGCACTCGTCGGGATCCCACACCAGGAACTCATGTTGCCAGTACTGCAATGAAAGAGTCAGTGCAACGGTCAAACTTTTCATAGTTGTGCTGGAAAGATCCTCATGCACCCACCGACTCTCAGTGGATAAAAGACGCCTTCTCATTTATGAAACTGGAGAAAATAAGGCTCAAAGGCTCTGGCTCTAAATGTACTGAAGCCTGGTTACCATTTATAGATCATGTCAGGTCGTGTTTTATTTTATGTATTAATGGGTATCAAGTGGCTGATTTATGCCTAATGTTTTAGTAGCACATATTCTGTGTTTTTGTTTGTTTGTTGTTGGGGTTCTTTTTTTTGTTTTTTTTGTTTTGTTTTTTTGTTGTTTTTTTTTTCGTTTTTTTTTTTTTTTTTTTTTTTTTTTAATTTTAAGGTGTGTACACTGTAAAATGTTAAGGCTGTACATATATATATATAGGCCCTGGATGTTACACATCTATGTAAATTGTACTTTACATTTTGGAAAATTGAAAATAATCA
>KN502426.1:0-10138 GCA_000787155.1 Scartelaos histophorus | reverse complement strand
ATTAAAATTAGGTTAAAAAGTCCAGGTAGAATTTCTATAAAAGTACAATTACAAATCTCTGTGAATTTTAGGTTTTGCTTTTTCTTCTTATCTGCGGATTTAGAGTCCAAACTGGTCCAGATTCTCCCTAGAAGATTTCAGATGTAACTGAAACTATGTAGGTTACAGCTTTCCCTTTATGTTTCACATGTCCATGAGCTTGTTAGTTCCTTTGATCAGATGGTGGACAAAAAAGAATTAGGAAAAAAAACAAAACAAGGGCCCACGGGGTTTTATAACATCCTCCGTGTTAAGACTGTTGGAGTTTTCTTTAAGCCACTGTCCCTTGCTTGTTTGTCACTAAAATACACAGCACACTGCCGTCCTTATCCTGTAGTATCCCCCTGGTGGCCGAGTCAGTCGTCTCTGAAGTGCTTAAGTATTTCACCTCTCAAACCTTGCGCCTCGAGCTAGCGCAGCATCAACATCGCTTTACCCCACGGACCTGACTTGGTTTCTTTGTGAGCTAGCAAAAACCCAATTTAGCTTATGTACTGTAGCCCCGTGGGTCTAGCTAGGAGAGTTTACAAGAGTGGAGTAGCCGGAGAGGGATTTGGGGACATGTTTTTCTTTCTTAGACGGTTGAAAACAATGTTACGCTTTTAGCACCGGGGTGACGAGTGCGGAGACAGCCTTCAATTATGGTTCGGTATAATTAGATAATTGTGTGACAGCGTGCGGGCTTCTCGGGGCGGTTTTCTTTTGTGAAAAGATTGAACTGACATTTGGAGTTGTTAGTTTTTACTCGTTTCTTGTAAATTCGATTTGGTAATTTTCTGGGTTTTTTTCTATTGTGACTATTGTCTAAAGCTCAAGGTGAAAATTGGTCTTTTTAGTCCTGGTATTGTGCTGCAGAAACACATAATTTTCTCATCAAAACACATTATTTTAAAATTACCACTATTTTTGAGCAATAACATTAAAAAAAAACAAAAAAAAAAAACGACAACAGAATAGATCACGACCGACGCACTGGCACAATAATGCAAACATGTTCATATTTGATTAGAGATCAACCAAAACATTTTTTTCCATGGCCAATGCTGATACCCAGTGTTTCAAACCCAGAGCAACCAAGGGCCAATGAGCTCTACTAATAGTTTTGGGCAGATATGTACTGCAGACTTTGGTCATTTCCCCCAAGTCAAGAAGTGTGTCAAAAGAACAGAGAATAAACTCAAATAAAAATGTGTCAAATTTTTGTCATATATAAAATAATCTAACAACTCAACTCAATGATTTTTCCACACCTAAATTACTGCATTACTAGTTGGACTCTGACAAGCAAAATTACTCTTAAATTAGCTGAAATGGTTTATAGAAAAGCACTTAAGGTATTGGACAAAAAGCCCATCTATTATCACTACTGTAGAATACTTGACAAATGCAAACATCTTAATTGGGACAACACGATCAACCTGAGTGTTGCCACTCAGCCACCGTAAATATGTGTCAAATTTTTGTCATACATAAAATAATCTAACAACTAACTCTATCATTATGTGTTTAAATTCAATGATTTTTCCACACTTAAATTACTACATTACTAGTTGGACTCTGACAAGCAAAATTACTCTTAAATTAGCTGAAATGGTTTATAGAAAAGCACTTAAGGTATTGGACAAAAAGCCCATCTATTATCACTACTGTAGAATACTTGACAAATGCAAACATCTTAATTGGGACAACACGATCAAATATGCAGATTTTAAAAAGTGTTAAATAATCTTGCTCAATCTCCTCTAAAGTAGTCTGTGAAAAAAAAAAATCTAAAATGGCGACAAGAGCAGGTTCTAGAGGAGACTGCTCTGTGCAGTTTTTAAAAAGTGCTTTTGGACAATTCTGTTTTGCTTATTGAGCAGATCAAACATGAAAACTTTTTTTTTTTTTATATATATATATTTGATGAGTTGTTGTTTTAACTCTTTAACTCTTGACTTCAAACTTCAAATGAACTGTCAGAAATGGACTGTGTGTAGTGAGTGTGCTGGTGTTTTGTGTGATTGTTGCTGTACTTTTCTCTGTCCTGTACATGATTTTACATTTTACATAAACCTGCTGACGGACTGAAGATGGAAATGAGCCACGCTGGTTAAAATCTTTACATATTCACATTTAAATGTCCATTAATATGTGCTGTCCCTTACCAATAAACAATAATAAGAATGAATAATATATATAGTCTGAATTTGCAAATTTGCAATCCTGATTTACTACAAACTGGAGGAGAGTATAGTGACCCACAGTTCTGCATGCCTGAACTACTTTATGTATGTCTTCATTATGCATATTTCAGCAGCTGGTTGGGACAAACTAAATATTGTCCTTTCCTGGAGATTTAAGGACAATAGCTGATGGAGAAGAAGAAAAAAAAAATAATAATATTTGAAGTGTAACTGTAAGGCATTTCGTCAATCCTCAAAATATGTTTTCTTTTATTCCATGTTCTGTTAAATTTCAGTCCTTCTGATGTCCACCTAGAGATAATGCGAAAGTGCTCTTCCCCGTTTTTAAAGTCACTTCACCAGGCACACAAACATACATGACTATTTTAGCTAAGAAACATTAGCAACTACTAATTTTAGCCTTCTTCAACACTGCAGCAGTAAAACCATTAGCCTCTTCAGCATCCATTTCCTCAATTACACATTTCAAAGCAAAGAATTTGCTCAATATCTTTAAGTTTTAAATTAAGGTGCTTCAATCGTAGCTTCATTGTCACTTACAGACAGCTGGTTGAAACTGCTGAACTGCCAAACCTAATGATTATTATTATTAAATTAGGCAAACTATAATACTCAAAAGAATAAGCGAAAGAAAGAAAAAAGAAAGAAGAAAGAAGAAAGAAAGAAAGAAAGAAAGAAGAAAGAAGAAAGAAAGAAAGAAGAAAGAAAGAAAGAAGAAAGAAGAAAGAAAGAAAGAAAGAAAGAAAGAAAGAAAACAAACAAACAAACAAACAAACAAACAAACCAACAGGGGCAAACAGGGACTCCCAGACTAACCTCACCCTAGACATTCCCTTCAGCTCCTCTGGGGGGACCCAAGAGAGATGGTCCCTGTGTCCTGGGTCATCCCCAGGGCCTCCTGGCAGTGTGACATGAACACCTCCCCAGAGACGAGTCCAGGAGACATCCAGAACAGACGCTCGAGCCACCTGCGGCTGACTCCTTTTGACTTTTATTATTATTCATATATTCATTATTATATATTTTGGGTTATTAACTTCCAGCTCGACAGTATTGTATACGATACTGGGAAAATGTTTTATATAACCACGCATAACTTTCCAACCATAAAAGATAAAAACTTGTTTTTTCCCCGTTGAAAAGCTGAGAAATGCGCCTTTATGAGAATATTTATTATACAAATGTCCAATAGGAACTTTGTGTCCCGCTAAACGCACGCGCTCCATCCATTTTGATCGGCCCAAACTTTGCTAAGCGTCTGTGTTCGTAACAACTGAAAAAGTTATTTCTCAAATAAATGGCAAATTATGCATCTTGGTCTGCGTAATTGTGCATCCCTTGCCATTTTTATTAAAAGTTGTAGGTTTTTTTTTTCAAAATGCACAAATAGAAATGTAATATTCACCATGGAAATGAAATAAGTGCTGTGGCTCTGAGCCCTGGACTGACAGGAGCTGCTTCCATGACTAGAACTGTAAAGTAAAAAGGGCGAAATCACTTTTGAACTTTTTTTGTTTGTTTTGTTTTGAGGCAATAGGGATATTTTTACTTTACTTACAGACTTGATATTTTTGCACTTTTGTAGCTAAGGCCCTAAATTCATTTGCAAATACATTTTTTATGTGAATTTAGTTTAATTTAATTTTTTTGTACTGGAAAAAAAGGCGAGGGTAAAAGGGTTAGTTTTAATAGCAACATTTTAAAAATCCAGATGAGGACAAAATTTCATAGGTTTAAGATTCCCTTACACTTCACAACTGCTAACACGTAACATATAAAGATATCGTTTTGAAAATGCTATAGGGGCATGGGTGATGCAGGCTTGTGAGCTGAGCATTGGACAAATCCTACAACTAACAGTAAGGAAGCTTTGGACAGAGCCTGAGAGAGATCGCTAAATCCCTCAAACATGCATGGATAACATCTAAAACCACTTTTTGATAAGGGAGCATTAGAACATGGTAGAAAGCCCCAAAAACTTGAACATGCATTAACCTTTCTCTTAAATAATTCAGTAACAGATGCACAGTAGTTTACATTTGACACACTTGTAAGACTCAGACGCATTAGCAGCTCCCCTTTCTGATAAAACACAACATTATTATCGCCTCTTTCTTCTCCAACTCCAAAACAAAACTAAACGTTCAGGGTGAGACGAGGAGAGAGGCACCATGCCGCTGAAAACAATTTACAGAGTGAGAGGGAGATTTCAGATTTATTAGTTCCACTTTCGGGCACCAGCTCCTCGGCTCTTTATACGAGGTGAGGAGAATCGAGCATAAGCGATGATCAGAAGAGGAGATCTGAAAATGGCGGTACAAAAAAAAAACTAGGAGAATGAACGCGTGGGTGGATGAAAGCGCCAGGAACATCAGACTAGGACCCAAAGGGCAGCTCGTTTTAAAGGAGCTCTGATTTGTTTGGGCCTTATCTTCCGCTGATAAATTGGATCAAATAGGCGAGGAAAAAAGCGGGATGGAGTGATGGGAAAAACGACAATAAAGGGAAAAGTTATCCGCAGAGGAAGAGGGAGGGGGGGAAGTGTGGCAATTAGCTTGGCCTGCCAGCAGTTCAAAGTCGCGAAATTGGGGAAATTCGGAGGTTGTTCCAAAAAGTACAATGAACTTTGGATCAAGATTGTCAAAAGTACTGAAAAATCAGATCCCAATCAATAGTAGAATTGAAGCAAGATACTCAATTCAGCAGGGACTGACGAAGTCACATTCACAGAACGGAAAAGAAGCTTCCCTGAATGTCTTTAGAATGATGCTGAGCTGTATCAGGACAAGTAGAAGAGCACATAGACTACTACACACCCATGGACACTATGAACCTATTGGACCATTGAAGATTACACACATATAAGGACAATCCATAACTGCCCATCCATTAAGGTTGAAAATTGCATTCTATTGTCTAAAAAAAGGGTGCTTTTTATTATTTTTTATGGATCACTATTGAGTAGGGATGTGATTTTTTGGCAAAAACACTATATGAAAATCAATGACAAATATCTATCTACCAACTATCAAATATCAACCAATCACCCCCCCTCCCCTGCACACGCACTCATACGATGACAGGTCAGGTCAAACAGGTATTTAAGCACAACAGGTTTAATCAAATAACACTAACCTTCCAAATCACAGTAAAAATGAACATCTTCATTGAGTAACTCGTCTATGAAACTATATTCTAGGCTCTCAATTTTAAAAATACATGAACCACATACCACACTTCTTCACCACTTTCACTGAAACAGCCTAAACTGTCTGCAATAATAACACATTTAAACAAGCGCTCATAGCCTTAGCTATGGCTATAGGCTTAGGCCATATTTTTGTTCAAAAAAATTAACATATCCACATGTTCGGGGTGGAGATGGGAGTGTCTATTTACAAATAATCCAGCTGTAGAGAACACATAACTTTGCCAGGCGGGAGTATTTCTGTTGATTTGCTTTATATTCTGGCAGTACTGAGTCAGTTCAGTTGTGCATGTTTCACTCAGTTCGCTGTAAACCTCGTCTTCATTTTTGTGCAAAATTACTAGTCTATATTTGAACGTATAACAAATATTCAACTATTTGAAAATCATGTCTTATCCCAAGTATTGAGTATCGAGTCTATTCCTCAGTATTGAAATCGAGTTTGAAATGTTAGTATGATGACAACACTACTGGAGGAAGTTCTGAGATGGTTCCAAAGAGTACAGTAAACTTTGTGCAAAAGATATTGGACATGGCAGTGTTTGCCAGTGCTCAGAGCCACACACATGCCTGTAGACAGCGTCGGGAGACTTGCAGCAGAGTGGAGAAGTCTAGGCGGGTTTCACAGCAGAGGATTAAAGTTAATCCTATAAGCGCTGCCTCTGAATGGAGAGTTTCATTTTGTGAAAATTTTGAACTATTTATGGACTAAACTGGAGCTGTCAAGTAAGGGCTGGGGGTTAGTTTCTGTGGGTTAGGATTTGTAGTGGTGCTGGCACTGAGAAAATATGCTCTTGCAATAGACAACAATTTAGACTTTAGACCAGTGGTTGTCAAACTGAGGTGCATGTACTACCGATATCCCGGTCTTATACTGGCAAGAATCAAGTCAACACACTGGATAATTATTACCCAGAGCAGCTTTAACAGACTGAGGAGGCTCTTAAAGCAGCTACACTGCAAAAAAGCTTGGCCAGATAAACCCTTAAATCTATCAGAAAATGACTTAAAAGTAGTGAAATAATCTAGCCATGTGGCAAGATAATTTAACTTGACAAGTTCTCTAAAAATAAACTCCCTCTAGACTAGAATGAAGTGTCTCAGCACTAGTAAGTAGAGAATAAATCTGAAAACAAGATGAATAATCTGATATACCAGTAAGTTTGAAAATGTTGGCAAGATCAGACAAATTTGCAGTGTAAAAACACTGACAGACATAGTATTAATTTTATGTCTTCTGAATGAGCCAACTTGTTCCTTGCTGTATTAAATAGTCATGGCTCTGGGGCTCGCTTCAGTATTTTTATAGGCCTCAGACATTAAAATTATGGTGAAACAGTGAGATAAAACATCCCCTAATGTGTCCGTGAGTGGAACACTGTGATGCTGCTGTCCTGCGGAGGATTTTAAGAGTATAAATATATTTTAACAAAGAATTAGGCTTTTTTGGTTTTATTTTTTTTTTACACTGGTAATCAGGCAGTCAATCAATCAGCATCATTTTAGGGGACAATTTAAGCACATTGTTTCCATTGTTATTAATGTATCTTACTGCTCAGTCTCAGCAGGCAACGCTAAGGTCAACAGATCCAGGGTCAGGGCAGTCAAATGGAGTAACAGTCCTAAGGACAAAAGGGTTAATAATTGCATTCAATTGAGGGTAAATTCAGTATTGAATAGTGTTATAGAATAAATGTTAGCAGTTGTAAGAAGAAGCATAAACACAGTATGGAGCCAGAACCCAAAGACATGAACCCTCAACACTCTGTACTGGGACAGACAACACTATCACAGTCTAATATGCTTGTGTTGTAGGAACTGTTGTGCTGTAGGAATCTGATGACCTACGCCAAGATAACAAGGACTAAGTTGGCAATGAGTGCTCTATAGCGCAGAAATGCCATTTCTCTAACATATACCTAATTATTACTTAAGCGCAAGTTGTGTTAATGTGTTTATTTATTGTACACATTTTATTTTAATAAATAATTGATTTTAAAAAAGAATAATGGATAGGCTGGGATAGAGATCAATATTGGCAATTGTAAAAAAAATCTGTATTGGAAAAAAAAAGAAATACTGGACTAACATATGCAATTGATGGTATGAAATGTTAAAAACGTTTATTACTGGAAGATCGTCCACAAAAGTGCAGAATTATAACTTTGAACCTCAAATTAAATATTTAGACATTTTAACACATTTTTGTATAACTGGCACAATATATTGTTATCGGAGTACAAAAACTACACTTTTTGTCCATATAGCCCTCTCCTAATAGAATCCACACTGTTATTAGCATTAAAAAACTATGCAAAATCAATGTAATCTCTGATACAATTTAGAGGGAAACAAAACAGCCAGGGTGCGTGTGTGTGCGTGTGCGTGTGTGTGTGAGATCCTTTATAAATCCTAAAGTCTATAAAGTCTCGTGTGCCTCAGATGCCCTCACGCTGTACCTCCAACAGACAGAATCAAGTGTGCTGCAATCAGAGGCAATCAGGGCTGTGATGTGTGCTGTGCTAGCACCAGAGTGAGCCTTTCTACAGGAAAACTCCCTCTGGGTTTAGCATCAATAATTACACTGGTTTAGGCAGGCTGTAAACACACAACTTATTAGAAACATCTTTAAGGACATTTTTGATCATGTATTTGAGCAAAATGGGTCTCGCTCCAGTACAGATGTATTGTATAAGCAGCTCTTGAGGTCAAAACACCTGCTGTGCACTGTCCACATCCAATTATAAAGGGTTTTTATAGTTTGATAACTAGGAAGTGACTGCAAAACTCTTTAGTGAAGCTTGTAAAAACACAGCTAGTAAATTTTCCAGTTGTCTAAAGTTATTCCTCATCCTAATTATTAACTGCAATGAGTTTATGAGATCAGAAAGGAATTTTACATTAAGGGTTAAACTAACAACTACTTCCTAATTATCAGACAATAAAACACTTCAGGCTAATTAGGTTAGGTTAGATTAATCTTTAAATTCCTATATACAGATCTCTACTAGTTTTATACTTTAAGAAGTAGCGTTTACGATCAGGGAAGCCATCGAGATTCGGAAACGTGGCCACCGTACAGTGAATCGGGACGTGGGGGCGCATCAGCTCTCTCGCCCCGGGACAA
Source organism: Scartelaos histophorus (assembly GCA_000787155.1). Lineage (NCBI taxonomy): Eukaryota > Metazoa > Chordata > Actinopteri > Gobiiformes > Gobiidae > Scartelaos > Scartelaos histophorus. Next base: position 1,578 of record KN502426.1, on the reverse strand, counting down.
AGTTCGGAAGAAGTCGGATTGCAGATGGTGCTGTCATCCCGCTGCTCCAAGTGGGAAAACAGAACGAAAATCTGCTTGAATGAGCTGAGCAAACACATCACAGCAACATCACATGACACTGAAGAGGAAGAAGAGTGAAGCCAAAACTGTCAGGTATGAAACTAATACAGATGATTTGTACAGAAGAATTTAAAGTAATAATAAAAGATTTTATATTTGGACACAGCACACCGCGGACTTACATGACCAGTCAAAAGTATGGACCCACCTTCCAATTTGATGTTTTTTTCTATAGGTTTACAATTGTGAGAAATATCTTTGTAGAATTTCATTGTTTTATGTGTCCTCTGTGTGTTAGAAAGGTTACTGGGGTAAAGTTGAAGGGACTGGTGAATATGTGGTCATCACAGGGGTCAAACGTGTAACCAGCATCTGCTCACCACCCTACTGGGTACATGATTAACTCTTGAAGGTCCAGGCCATCGCATCGAAACCATACTGCTAGTCAAATGATAACCACAAGATGTTGTAAAACAAGGAATGCTATGACATGTGTGCCAAGATGTTCAGTATTTAAACCTCCTGCTTTCACTGCACTATAGAGACGGTTTGTTACAGACGCGTTGAAGTCAACTGAATGATTACCTGTATCTGCATCTGCTTGAGTCAGAATTAAAGAAACCATACGCAACTACATCAAGTCTCCTGGACTCTTGTTTTCATCGCCTCCTGAAAAAGCTGACACTACTTTCTACCATTTGATATACAGACAGAAGACATAAATCATGAAATATGTAAGATGTATGAAATTATTTCGCAAAAGAAAAGAAATATTTTGTTACGTAACTTTTTTTCTTTACTAAATAAATCCATAGATTTTGCTTCATATGTTTGACGTCTTCTGTGTGAAAAGAAAAGAAAAACTTGAATCAGAGGGTGTGTCAACGTTTGACTGGTCAACGTGTTTAAAGATTCAATGTGTCACTTTTCTAATGGAGGGTCCATCAGATGCTTTTTTCCATGGAGATGTTTTTCCTTTGTCTCTAATGTTCCGCTGTATGGCATTAAACCTTTCTATCTGCATGGAAAAGTTACAAGGCAAGTTACAGGTGAGATCTGGAGAGGCGACCTCAGAATGTCCGTTTTTCTTGGAATTTTTGAGTTATAAAACCAAGTGTGAATGAATAAATGTAAAGTAGAGCTGTTTAATGTCATACTGCGGTGACGGAACTCCAACCAGAAACTGATACAGATAAAAGTTAAATAGCAGCCAGAGAAAAGTTTGGACACACCCTCTCATTGAATGTCTGCTTTATTTTTGGCTTACTACTTTCTAGATTTTACAGAAGACATCAAATATATGAAATACGGTAAAATATCAAATAAGAACTGTTAAACTGCTTCTATTTCCTGCCCTATACGTTGCGCCATCTTTCTTTTTTAGGGATTTCACAGCAGCGCCATCTGTTCTTCCACTTTTTCAGTGAAGGTGATCAGACACAGTGCAGAGAATAGAGCCTAAGGCTGGATGATATGGAACAAAAAATATAACTTGATATATTTTTCTATATCTCGATA
>KN502424.1:13532-30536 GCA_000787155.1 Scartelaos histophorus | reverse complement strand
ATTATTATTATTATTATTATATAAGAACCGTCAAGACCCATTAAAAAATCATTGCATAATATATGTCTTTTTGATTCAAATCTTTTGGTAGTTTGAACATGTGATGATCTTAAAATAAAATGTCTCATGGGCCCAGAAAAATCAATATACAGTAAGTCAGACCATGTAGTAATAGAACACAAATCACAAATGAATATGCAAAGTAGAATGCAGGTGATTTGCAGGGTCAACAAGGGAATCCCCATGGTAAATTAGTCATTGTTAAATCACTAAAATATTTGGATCAATATGCCATTTAAAGTATTAAAATAATATGGTGGAAAAAAAGTACGTATAGTGGGATAACTGTATTTTCTGGGCATGGAACATAGTACCTGGAAGTCCCCACTCAGGACGTAAAACCACAAATGTTAGTGTTGGGCTAAAACCAAAGCAAACTTTCCTCCTAATTTTTGTTAATGCCTCTTGAAAGAAGGAAGTATTCATGACACTAAATAGTACTTACAGAGCAAGTGTGTCAATGTGAGATATACTGTCATTTTTCACTGTTATACTGCTCAAGTATAAGTCAGCAGTAAAAGGTAAAAGTAAATATTTTTTTATACTATTGTTGTACTGCATCTGTAATCCCTTTAAAACATTTTAGGCCATTTCTATTTTGATTTAAGTTAAATGTGTTCAGCTCATTTACAAAAATTGACTTTAAAAGGGCCCAAATTCACTGTATACTTTGCTCTATGGAAATGCTTTAAAATACTGTAGGTGGGCATATTTATTTTAATGTACTATATAAACAGGTACCTGATTGAGCCAAATTATCCGTTACCAATAGACGTCATTTTTCAGAGTGATGTTTGAAGTGGGAGCAGCAGAGTTCTTGTTTTTACTGGACGGCGGAGGTGTCTTTAAAGACATCATTATGATCTCAGAGAGCCTGCAGATTCTCAGAGGCAACATGAAGTTAAAGTGCAGCCCCCGGACCAGGCCGGGGATCCGGGTCTGGCACCAGAGAAAACATTAGGACCTTTTGGATTGACACCTGACAAAACAGTTTCTCACTAACGCATCTTCAGTTAGTTACTTTGAAATGAGATGAGATGGAGGAAACTGTCTGTGTAAGTGCATTAGTTTGCATGTTGTCTCTGTGTCTGTGTGGGCTTCCATTGGATACTACATTTCATGGAGATGTTATTGCTTTGTCTGGAATGTTTCACAATATGACATTAAACTCTTATATCTGCATGGAGACCACCCTTTTCAAATTACAGCTCAGATCTGTGGAGTAATGTAATTGAATAAATGTAAGGTAGAGTAGTTTAATACTATACTGTGGAAACTGTGGCTAGTTTACTGACCTTTAAGTCACGTTATAATGTTGTTACCTTCTCAAAAACAAAACTGGAGTTGTATATTAGTCTGTCTACATCTCCAAACCTCAAAATGCTCTGTTCCACCTTGTGATGTAATGTAACAGTAGTTAACAGCAACATTTTACCTTTTGTTCAGTAAAGACGAAACGGAGTGTTTTCAGTTTGACAGAAAAACTCAGCCCAAATATGCATGACTTGTGTGTATGAAAAAAATATAACTGCAGGTATGTTTGTACTGTGGAAACAATGGGAAAATACTGTAATATTGAAAATACTGTAATGGGAAAACACTGTAAAATCTTACAAAACACAAAAAAACCATCCCCAAAATAAGTCACAACATGCACATATTTAATTACCACATCTGCTTAGGGGTCTATTTCCCAGTCAAATCCATCTCACATAACAAGGCCTATTTAGGGAGCTTTTACTGTAACTTTTATGTGCAGTCATAACTTGGCCTGTGCACCTCTGTGAAGACCCGGGTCCCCTGAAAGCCGTTATTATCCTTGTACAAGCACAACACACTGCTCGGGCTTCCTCTAAACTTCACTTGATTGACACATTAACACTCCTTCACACACAATTGAGCTTGGCAACGGACGGAAACCCCGAGAATGTGAAAGAATGTAGACGCTGAAAAATATGACTCTTATAGCGGCGAAACAGAAGAGCAAAGCAATATAGGGGATGTATAGGTCTAGTTTATGACCTACAATGTCAGTGGGCTACAATAACTTTTCCAAATACGCTGCCATTTTCAATATGCTTCACCCAGGGCTTTTAACAGACTGTTATCATACTTGTGTCCCCATTTTGTGAGACATTAGCGACTGCTGCTAATATTACTGCTCTGGTGTGCATTACACTTAATTGAAGTGCAGCAGCTGTCAGAATAATTACATGGCGATGTTTGTGACTTGGCAGAGAAGGATTACGTTTGACCACAAGCGCTGGAGAGTTTCCGCTTTTTTTTTTTTTTTAACTTTCACAGACTTTTTTTTCTGCCAAGTGCCAACAAAGAAACTGGAACCGAGACAGCAAAAAAGGGAGAGATGGTTTTTTTTCGTCTAATTAGCAAAACACAAAGGGACAGTGCCTTAAAGGTAAAAATGAGAAACAATGGTCTGGTTGTCTTGTACACAAAATCATGTAAGGGGAAAACTGTAACATAATTTACACCATTTACAGCTGAATAAAGCAAGAAACTAATTCATAAAGTACAAATTGTTAATTAATAATGATTCAGGCTATACTATCTAGTATTATGTTACTTGTACATTACATAACATTTATATAATTGCCTTATTTAGCACCAGCCTAGTGTTATTTTTGATACTTATGTTCAATTTACTATTACCATTTCTATTTTTGCTCTTTGTTATAATAAAATATTGTAATGCATGAGCTACAGTGTCCAAATAATTTCTATAAAAGTTAATAAAAGTTAGGGCAGGGTATTCATTATTAAGTATTCACTAAGTCCGAATGATCATTAGTAAACTATTTGTTTAATTATGAATCAAGTCAAGTTCTTTATACTTTATTATGGCTAATTAAAGTGCAGTTATTTTAAATGTTACCAAATCTTTAGTCTAATCAAACTAAATAAAAAGAAAAAAATATTAAATTGCATAATCACAAATGGCTTGATAAAAGGTCCCAGTTCATTCTTAAAGTTAAAACTATCTCTAGAATAGTGAAGTTTGAACTTGAAGTGGAACCAATGCTTTGAGTTCAGATCCAGCCTGTTAAGTGACTGCAGCTCCTTCGCGCGGTCGTCGGCGATGGACAAACCCACTCCGTCGGGACCCACTGCACCTCCGCCTTGGTCATCTGCAGCACGGCGGACTTCAGCTCTCGGAAGGCCACTGCGATGTCCCCGTTCACTAACACCTTCTCAAACAGGTGCCCGTACTCCCGCTCCATGGACTCACAAGTGTCAATCATCTCCTCAAAATCTTCCTCCTATTCGCAAATGATATTGTTATGACGTGTGTGCAGGAAGTGTAGCTTACATAGTCCAGTTAGGTCATGATAAATACTATATCCACTTCAGTTATGCTAGATGGAACTGCACTTTTTGGGAGTCAATATTTACTGTGTGTACTATTATTTGTACTAGTGAGGACCTTCATGTTATTTTTCCTGTACTACAATTACATTTGAACAGTCATTACAAATACAAACTAACTACTACAGTATATCATTGTGCATGTTTCTTACCATATTGTACTTTTAGATTGTAGATTTTAGGGTTATTTGTCAGTGAAATAAATTAGTTTCAACACAGTAATGTCGTTTACCGTCTGTATTTTCTGAAGAAATATACCACACTGCAGAATCTGTTGTGGTGACAGGCCGACAATTAGTTTCATTAGGACTTCTATTATAGTGCAGCAAACACGTGAAAACTATAAAATGACCGACTAAAGCTCAGCCGGTCATTACATGGTGAGAGAGGAAAGTATAAGAGGGCTTTTCACACAGTCCTGAACGCGATGTTTGGGACTGGGGTGAGCGGTGTGCAGGTGTGTGACCTCGAGGGTTTTATAAGGGCAGAGCTCAGACATGGAGGGGGCACACATGGAGGCAGTGATGCAGCACCTTTCTGCCCTACATGTATCAGGCCTATTTCTCTTCATGTTTTACACTCATCCCAGGATTACAGCAGAGTCATTTTTTCATGTTTAATGGAGCAGATCATTTAGGATGCATATCAAAATGAAAGAAATGAACTACAAAAGCAGCAATTATTGTCTGCCCTTTTAATATTGACACGTTAATTCTTAATTAATGCCTTTTTATTACGTCAGTCTAAGTGTTTTTTTGCAATATTAATTTATTTTTTAACAACAAAAAATCCTGTAACCTAATTAGTTAACCTTATGTATTCTGTTAAAACCACCCACCAGGCCACATGACCCTGTTTTCTCCTAAATGTCTCCTAAACTCAGACAGAAGTTGACCCCTGAATGTAAAGCAGGGTGTGAGCGTTTGACCTGCCCTGTGCATGTGCCTGGACGAGCACCTGTGCTCTGGGTCTGTATGTGCATGTGCCCACTGTGTGATCGTGTGCCTTACTGTAAATGTGCGGACTGGGTTCTTGTCCTCGTCTTCACAGATGAACTTGGCTCTGCGGCGGGTCAGGCGCAGCTCTTTGATCCCCGGGGGCTTCACAAACACCACAAACGGCCTGTACTCTCTTGTGTATACGTGCTTTATGTTCTGTAATGATCAAGCATATGACAGTATTGTAGACCTAAACCACTGCTTTTAGTGACCCATCCCTTATATTTATTATCATTGTAAACACATACACTTGGGTGCATGTCCAGAAGACACACTTTGCCGTCTGCCAAGACACTGTTGACTGAGTCTAGACTTGTGCCATAGTAACAGCCCTTGTAGCGTCCATATTCAATAAACCTACACACACAGAAAAAGATGTTCGATGTCAATCCAGAGGTAAAACTGTAAAGAAGGGTTTGTACTCTTCACCTGTGATGGAGAATGTCCTCCTCAAACTTGTGAAGTGGCACATAGTGATAGTCCACCGCATCTGTCTCTTGCTGCCTTCTCTCCCGTGTTGTATCTGTAACAGAAACAATAGCTCTTAGCCCTAACTCTTTGAATAGACAAAAAACACTCATTGCCTCTCACAGGGCACGGTGACAGCATAGCGGTCCGGGTCGGAGATCAGCAGCCTCTTCTTCAGCTCGCTGACGCCAACGCCGCTCGGCCCTGGGGAAAAACATCCAACATCAAATGAGTGGAGCGATCTGGTGACACATCTGCCTTTATCATTACAAAACCTACAAGGAGTCAGACAGAACGGGCTTTGATTTCATTCAGTTTTTTCATCTAAAAGTGATTCTCCAAAAGTCCTTTTTTATTTTGCCTTAGTATCAAATGTTTAATGCTCAAATGCCCTCTGGAAAAGACATAGCAGTATCGGTATCGCCATAGAGTAGGAAGCACAGGATGGTGGGCACATACATAAAACTGTCGCATCTGGGTTTTGCTTCCAGCGTAGGATTGTCCAGATTGCATCAGACGCAAATGGAGCAATGAAAGAGGGATTCCTTACATAGCTGCCATTTCCATCACAGCGTTGCACGAGATTGATACGTTACAAAATATTGGGTTTATGTACGCGCAACTGATGCCTTTTACAGAGGCCCCGGTGATGGAATAAATAAGAAAAACATGCATGCGTGTTCTCTTTCTGTAACATTCACCAACTTTCTGGAGAAGGAATGGCTATTGTTTCACTGAAAGCAAACTTTACTGTGCTATAGTTTCGGACAGGTTGGAAAGAACGGTGAAGATTCAAAATAATTCAAAATCAGGGAGGTTTCCATTATAGCACAAACACTAATACAGATAACATAGGGTCCATGCTGATCTGTCTGCTGCTGTTTTAGCCATCCAGGTTGTGGGTTTCCTGTCTACAAACCACAATGCCAGTAAACCTTATTCTTAATGATGAGCACTGGTCAGAGAAGAGTGGACAGTAAAACTGAGTCGAATCACATGAGGCACGATTAAAGAAATCCAAATTCAAGCTGTTGTAACTGCTCCACGACAGTCACTGTATAAAAAACAGAAGGGAACATTCATCATTTGTCAGTGTAATGTAAAAAAATAAATAATAAAACTACTATTCCTTGTGCTACTTTACTTTATCATCACCCTCACTACTATAAGTACAACTACAACTAGATATTCAATTGAGTTTTAGATATAATTATATTTAAGTATCCAAATTATCAATAAATACTTTGAGACTTTGACTTGTTTTATTGTGTTTTATTGTATTCATTTGTTAAACATGCAGGGCCTGTGCTCCTGTTGTGAGATGACATTAAAAAGGCTTTTGGCGTGGTCCGGACTACAATTCCCCACAGTCCAATCGAGGCGTGCGTACACAGAGCAGGCCTGCAGCGCTGGCAGAGGCAGGGCCAGTGCTGCGAGGTGATTCAGAAGAGCACCATTTATTCTGACTGTGTTTACATGTGTTTGGAAAAGATTATACCTGAACTTACCAGAATGAACATAGATCTTCATCAGTGCGTTACATTTTATTTTGATTAGTAGTGATTTAGGGAATTTTGGCATAAACCAGATCTCTATATCAAGTACCACGGTTAATATACCATGATCCAAGGACAGAAAATATACTTGTTGAAATATATATTTTGGGTGTAATTGCTTGTTTTATTTTGGGGGGATGTCAGTGAAGTATAAAAGTGCAGTGGCAAAGCTTTGCTGATGTAGGAAAGGAAAAAAAAAAACAAGATCAGCTCCCCTAAATTGGCTGAATAATAATATGTATATTATGATTATTAATTTATTATTGTTATTATTATATGTTAAGGAATGTGTGAACTTTTTTTATTTAGCTCTATAGACATAAATCACGAGCTCATCAGCTTCAGGTCCGCAATGCCTGACACACTTATCTTTCAGTATTTTTTCAATTAAGATGCATCAGTTCACCTAGTGATCTCATAATGATACATACCAACCAGGACCACCAGCCTGTGCCTGTCTGTGGGGGCTGTGTGATAGGGCAAGACCTCCACGTAGGTGGGGGGCCTGATGGAGCTATGGACCCCAGCACTCCACCTCCGTGAGTGGGCTGCTTCTCGAGCCACACTGCCTTTCCTCCCCAGACGGAAACTTCTCCTTAAACCAGCTGGGACAGAAAGAGAGATGTGCTGTAAAATGTTAGAAGATTAAAGGATTTACTAATCAGACTCTCTTGTCTATGATTGGTCATCATTTATATATTAGATTTTTAGCAAAGAGCAAAGATGCATTATGAATTTTAAATTATGAATAACTTAGAACAAATAACTTAACGCAGATCTGACATGTAACTTTCTTGCTTGGATATAGATACGTTTAAATTGGAACATTCTTGACAAAAGGCAAGAAGATCTCCATGGACATCAGAATCATTCATTTTGCAGGACTAGCACTCACTACACATAACTCCCTCAGATCTCACTACTGTACACTACTACAATTAGGAAATGACTTAAGAGCAGCAGTTTTGGAGAACATCTGATTAAATTGTTTGCCCAGCTGAAGCAAGCCACGGTCCATGAGTCAAACGTAAATATATTCAAACACAGTTGAAGCCGCGGCCCTGGTGGTCATCACAGCCACCACCCAGCGGGATGTCAACAGCTTCACTGACAAAACAGATTTATGCCCTGCGTTACATTAAAGACACGAGTATCTGAGAATAGCGCAGTCACGCATGGTTTGTTGTCTGTCTGAGAGCCACTGTCTGCCATGCGCCTGTGGTTTGGCACAGCTCGCTGGGCTAACTCTCGCTCTTTCATGATGTTAACTGCTGCTAAGTGATGGTGCCAGGCCTTTTTGACGTCAGCCATCATTTCGGCATGTAAGCAAATCAGTCCATTTCCTCTCCGTAGACACAAGGAAACTGGCACGCTTCTGTTCAAACTGATGACTTCACTCACCAACGTGCAGTAATGTGTAAAAGGGAGTTATGCATGTGCAAAAACAAACATATACATAAATGAATAAGAAAATCGCATTTGCTACAATCAGGTTAGTTCTGAAGGGAAACATGCTGTAATTGTCAGCTTTATGCACTCAGTCGTAAAAGTTAGGAATATTTTTGGCATACGTTTTTTCCACTTTTCTTGAGAGTCTTTAGTGAAAGCGGAGATAAGATTCGGACAGAGAGGACTGATGCAGTGGAACACATGTTGTGAGCCCAGTCTGTGGTGTCCCCATTAAGATGAGTGGGATGATATGAACTCAATGTTGTGCTGCCAAAGCTTGACATAATACAGAGAAATGAGAACACTTTCTGCTGAAAAAGTCTACCTTTACACAGCAGCAGAAAAAATGCTCAGACTATGTTCTTCAGTAAAAGTATTTAGTATTATAGTATTATAGTTTTAGGTGTTTAAATTCTAAACTAAAGAAGAATACTAGTAAAAGTGAAGTTGTGTGAATGTGAAGATGGATGTACTTTGAATTGTCACAACAGTTACTCAATATGATGCTAATATTGCAGTTCGTGGATGGATTACTATCACTATTGCAGCTTTTAAACTTGTACTGGAGACTGTAAATATTTACTTGAGTGGATGTTATGTCCATATGACCGAAATCAAATGATTAAGTAATGTATTACATTTCCACGTCAGGTCTTCAGAGCGACACATAAAAGAGTTTTACATCTGCCCTGTCACTCAAAAGGCAAAGTCAGAAAATATCATCATGGACATGGACCTGCATGATGTGCCGTTAAAGTTGTTCTTGACATTCAATGATTTAGGGGAGGAAATGCAAAAACCATATTTTAGTCATTAAAATGCCAGTAATGTTGGTGGTATACTTTTTCTTTGAATACATAAAGCTGACCTTCAGTTGTTCAGCTATCAATATATGGCCCTGTTATAATTCTTCCTGTTATAATTCACACTGGCTCATACTAAATCTACACTCAAAATTGATTGATTATTGATTTTTGATTATTGATTAAAGTGATTATTATTAGATTTTTTGATTTACAGGACTATTAAATGACATGTAAATGGTAAAATCATTTGATTTCTTTCTCATCATGGTCCCTTTAGTTGCTCACAGCTGATTTTGAGGTTTGCTTATCATTTAAATAATCTTAAAGGTCCAGGAATAAGATAATAATCAGCTTTTGGTGTAAGATAATAATCAGCTTTTGGTGTGCACGCAAACTAAACCACTCATGATTCCAAATTTCCGCACATTAAAAAGTTAACTTGTAACAAAACATTGCATCTAATAACAAACATAACAATAATCTGGGTTGCTTTACCTGTCAGTGTCTATGACCTATTGCCCAATATTTTCCGGTGCATTCCGGTGGCGTTAAAATTGATTTTCCTTGAGTATTGATTATATCTGTTTACACATGAAGAGGTAACCTCTTATGCACGCTGTTCTTCCCTTTTGCAAGTTTACATGTCACATTTTGAAGAAACCCAGAGTTTAAACATTGTCCTCAGGTATTTGGCCAAAGATAAGATGAAAATGTGCTGTATTAAACACATATGACTCTGCTGAAATGCAACATATCTAATCACTAAGTTGTTTTGTCCAGACATAAGGGCCTTTTTATGACCTATTGCTTTAAGGCATAAGAACATTGTTTCCAATTCACCAGATAAAGACAAATGGGATAAACTGAAGCCCAAAGCCATGGCCCTGTTTAAGTCCTTTGCCCAAAATGTCCAAACCACAAAGCTACATCATCTCATGAGCAGATTTCAACTATACCAAAGGCAGTTTTCTTTGTTCTAAAAGTAAATTGATGTCTCCTCATTTGACAAGTCATGATAAAATAAAACATTTGTATTGTATCATATTTTTCCAGAGCTCTTACCAATATGAAAGCCTGTTATGGCTCGGTAGTCCACATCTTCCAACACTGGAAAAAAAGAAAGGAAAGACTTTTCCACCAAAGTGCTTGTGATAAAAGTTGTTGTATCAAATTTGACCATTTTACCAACTTTACCATTAAACATTAAAATGATAATGTTATGCTAAGGATGGAGAGTAGGTGTCATCAAACTAGTGTTTTCAAAATACTATTGCTACTAGGCTACGGCTTCTCCTATGGTCACTTATGCTACTTCTATTATTCACATATAGATATATCACACTTACAGTTATGATTTTATGCCTTTTCAATGAATTCCTAAAATTTTAAGGAATATATGTTGTAAAAGTTGAAAGTTACTTTCAGCTACTGATTCTGACCCACCTGCACCAATATTTCATTTGGACACACAAAATAATTCCAGATTGTTCAACCATAATATGTTAATGACCACCCTTTTAAAGTGGGCCCTGGAAACCACTTCAGTTTTTCTACGGTTTAGACTGTCACTGACATCACTCTGTCTATTATTTTGGTACAACCACAAACCAAACCAAAATAGATGCTATCCATGTTAAGACAATGTTTTGAAAATCAAAAGTTCATACCATGTGCCTCGTCTGTGGAGCATGTGGTGTAAAGAAAGAAGTTAGACACAGCAGTGTTCTTGACCATGACCTTTGACCTCTGGGTTTCAGGGGGGGGTGTGGTGGGGAGATGCAGCTCAAAACACTGCTCAAACATGCACAATGGAAAGTGTTAAAGAGGAGGTCTCTTTGGGGCATTTAACACATGTTGTAGGTCACCTGGCGCTTTGGGTGTGCGAGGCTTGAACAGAGCTCTGGGTCGCTGCAGGGCCACCCTCCTGAAGGAAACACACCAGGAAAAAAATGAACAGAGGTTTAAAAAAAAGCTATTCACAACTACGTACTAGTTTAAAGGTCAATTTGTTGTTTCAAGCAACTTAAGATATGTCAATATTTTTAATTTATTTATTATTCAATTTTTTTCAAGTTATTATTCTCATGTTTCCATTCATATTTTTTGTTAATACAAGTTAATTGTTTTACAGTATATGACTAGAACTACGAGTAATTTGCTGTTGTCCCTGCGTAAGAAAAAGACATTAAACCCCACTCTCCACTCCAGTCAAACTTAAGTGACTAGTAACAATACGAAGGGCATCCAGGTTAAAAAGAACAACCAAATTACAAATCACATTACAAATATTTTCTGAAGAAGAACAGGCTGAAAGCTCCTGAACAAATGTACCTCTCATGCAGTTGCTGTGATGGGATGAGTCCAGCGCGGGACTCTCCATCTTCATGGTGCCGGCCCTGCCACCAAGTCTCATCCTCCAAACTGACGATCTGTAATATGTCTCCTCTTCTGAAACTCACGGCAGCCTCCTTACAGGGGACAGTGGGGTCTTCTTCAGGGTTATAATCAAATAATGCCCTCACAAACAGCTGGGGAGGACATTTATTTTAGGATTTAAACTTTCAAATCATGACAGAGAAAAATACACCTGTCAGTTTTAACGTTGCTGAACCTTCTCCACTTCCTGGCAGTGATGATTCCACATCTGTCGTTTGTGAGAAATTACAAAAATCTCTGACAATAATTTGTATTAATCTCTCACAAATGGTGGGCTCACTAACAGTTTCCAGCTTCAACACTGACTTCATTTTTATATAGACTTTACTTGAGCAACTTATTTAACGCAGACTCAAATTTTCCACTTTGTCTAAATGTCATTATACCATCGAGCACAGTTATGGCTCAGAAGAAGTGACTTGCATGAAATGATAACAAAGATAACCATTTGATAGAGTGCATCCAAGTCTGATAGTGTTTGATTGCCTTTCTGTCTGTCTGTCTGTCTGACTTTAAATCTGTGACATCATTTTGTGTGACAAAAACCAGGTGTTGCAGTGGTGTAGTTCTGATGTACTTCTTCATATGCAGCTTACATCAGTACCTTCTTTCTCTGAGATGACACCTCTTCTTTGTAGAAGGCAGGGATGATCTTAAACGTCACCTCACCTTTTGATCGAGCCTGTGAAAGGTCATTATGGTCAGATAGAGGTGAGAACAGCCAATCAGGAGCCAGTGCAGATACATACCAGGAGAGGAAGGATTTCCTTTGCTTTCCTATGCTCCATAGAGACGCCGTTCACCTCCTTCAGCTCATCGCCTTCATGGATCAGGCCTTCACACACAATTAGGGACAAAGTCTGTTATACCCTCTCTTCAATATAGAATATGGTTTTATTAAGATTATAATAGATTATGAGAAATAGAAGACATAGATATGGATACCCACAAAATGGGGTTGGGATTAAATTGCCGGAAGACATGAAATAGTGATACATTTTCCATTGATTTAATTGGTAAGTAGATTAGCAGGTAAAAACAAAAATACTTTTTGTCTGTAGCCTACTGCAAACATGTTAGACTAATACTACTACATAATACAACCCGCAGTATAAAACAATACTTTTTTATTCTATGTGCATGTTATACTTACCACTTTTATCTGCAGCACCTCCTTTCATGATCCTCGCAACAACAATGGCCCCAGTGGATTCAACCCTTTTGATAGTTGCACCCTTAGATAAACATAAAGCTGATATAAACACAGAAAATAACTTTGTCTAGACAAAGCATCATATTGCTTTCTTAACGCACAATAGAGCTGGCAAAGGTCATTCAAATCAGCATTATTTTGACCAGATGTCACAGAGGAGCAAATTGCGTTGAAATGAGCGTGTATTGTAGCGTTCTTACAATCAGACAGTGGTCTGTAACTGTGGAAAAATGGAGCATATTGGCTTCATCAAAGACAGAGACAGTGTCAGAAAAAGGTCAGTAATTGCCAGGGTTGTGTTAGGATCAATAATAAAACATGTTCCCCATTACTGAAGCTGTAATACCAAAACAGTATAACTATGACCCTAATCAGTGTAAGTATAACCATATTGTATCCTGTGATCTATGAAGAAATATGAAACTATGTATGATTTGCACAGAGTACAAGTGTAATGGTTCTTTGTTTGTCATTTAACACTGAGGCCATAGTTGACCATTAAATTAATGACGACATTTTCATTTGCGTTTAATACTGATTCAATTGCTTGTTTTATGTTGTAAGACTTTTAAGCACGCGACCAAAAGACTACTGGACGCACTTACTGGAAATGATTTGGCACAAATGCTTATTACTGTCCATCATGAAATGTATTTAATGAAAGAACTAGATCCAGATGTAAAAATGTTTTTAATATTTAAAATAACAGTTTTAGAGGATTTCGCGTCCTTGGCGAATGGCTGATGCATTTGTAGTTTCATTACTTTTTCAGGAGATTTTATCCAGGAAATTTTTAGGTGATGAGCTGAAAATGTAAAATAAAAGCATGGAATAATGACAATATCAGGAAATAGTACTTATGGGTTAACCTGCTGATTTGTATAAAGAACGGAATTATTCCACTTCTTTCAGGCTGAAATTAATGAGAATTTGGACACCTATAATAATAGTGAAAGTCTGAGTGAATGATAACTGAATAACCATAATTACCCTGAAACTATATAATTATGGAAAAGGAGGTGAGGAAGCTGAACTCTGTGCCCTTTGACCTCTTTGGCTGGACCAAAGGAAAAGTAAGCAGTTTTGTTAGTTATGTTTAGTTCAGTTTACTGATCATATCAAGGGCACATGCACAAGCAACACAAATATTAATATTAAAGTTTACATTAGTATGATCAAATGGGGTTTGGAGGATGGACTTAATTTGTTACCAAATAACAGAAGAACAGAATCTAGCACATGATAAAATATAAAATGACACTTACTAAGGGTTCTTTGGTTTTTACTAAGCTGACAATCTTGACAGAATCTTCCTCATCTGCCACAAAGTCGTCAGGTACAGGAAACAACATCGGTTCATAGTCTCTTTGAGCCACAGCATCATGAACAGCCAGGAGGCTCTGCAAATGAAGGTTTAATATTACTTACACATACTTAGCTTTTGAATGGTAAAGATATATACTTTGGCTAAATTCAAATTATTATATTTTTGCTTTTGTTATCTATATTTACCTTAACAGGTTCTTATGTGATCTTTACCAGTGACAACTTGTATGTTTGAAAGAAAAAAATATGTTCTAAGTGTTAGTGTAAGTCTGTTCTGAGCAAAATGTCTCATGTAAGAACTTTAGAATCTCTGTGTCTCTGGCCCTGAATTACAAAAAGATCAGTCAAGTAATAGATGTGATTTATGTTGCCGGATATTCCACAACTAGACACACTTGACTGGTCATTTGGATTTTCTGTATTTGTTGGCAGTGAGAAAAGTCCTGCTTTTCTGAATATCTATTAGAGAGACATTTGATAATTTGATCGTATTAAGTTAATTTTTACCTCATTCTGTCTGTTTGTTGGAATGTTAGCCATGTGTTCACCAGGACCTGCTCAGAGTAGTAAGTGTCTGGCCAAATTAGGAACATAATTTTACAGAAATAAACACAGACTATTCCACACTGCCTCTGGTAAGTATGTGTGAGGTTCTGCCTTTGAGCCAAGAGCAAACAGGTCATTAAGACTCTTTAAACAAGTCTGCTGCTCCCCTCCTCATTAAAAGGACTCACCACTTCTACACTGGGAGTCCACTGTCCAATGTGTATGGTTTAATAATGAAAGCAACACTCTATGTACAAAGCACTAGAGGCAGAGCTAAAGATAGTTATTGTTGTTAAATTAGAAAGACGTGGACAGATGGGCAAAAAAACTACACTGGACATAGATGCTCGGGTCTGTGGTATCTATCAAAGAAGTGAAAGAGTCTCATTTCCACCAGAAAAATGTATTCTATTTAAACTTTTGCTTGTGGACTTAAATTAGACTTAGTAAAAATGCTTAGGGCCAGAGAATGGATGAAATAAAATAAGACACATAATTGTGGTGATGTGAGACAATATAGAGTAAGAAAGAGTCAAAAGCTCCAAGCAACTTTTCATAGAGCAATCAATAAAAAATGCAACATTAACATTTTCTCTCCTTTCTTTCCAGTTGATGGGCAGTAAGGATGAACATATATAGAAATAAATATTATAAAGATTTCACAGACATTGAGGTGGGGTTGGGACAAAATTGCCACCAGCTCTGTGACTTCATCTCTGGAGCCTTGAAGCAAGAGTTCCTCCATCAACTGAAACAGAAAAATCCATATTTAATACCTTAACTTTATGAATATTATTGTGGTGTTTCTTTTGCTGTTTTTAATTTAGTTCTTTAAGCCAGTGTTGATAAAAACTCTGTAATGTTCAAGACTATGTGACAAGTGTGGCGACAGCTAAATGGGTGCAGCCTTGACCATTGTCAGACAGAGCAGCAGTTGTCGTCTTGTCAAGCGTATTACTGTAATGACTTGTACTGCTTCAAGATGTCGAGCCACACTCCCGAGACACAATGCATGAAGGTCATTAGTTTCCACTGTGAGCAAACAGAAGCCTGGCTGAGGGGAAGCAGACCAAGGCTTGGCCCGTGCAGTAGGTCCTGATGATTTAAGCCAGACGAAGAGTGGCTGTCCCACCAAATCTACTGCAGAGGCAGTGAAGGAGGGAGTGCTGAGGAGCGCATGGGGACAGTATGGAAACATATCAGGAAATACAATCCCACCATACAAAGAATATACAGGACCAAGGAGATTTCTAGAGCCGAAACAGCATGCACTGATTTGAACACTGATTTAACATGGTTTTCATTGTGTGGTAGATGTCCTAGACTTAGTGCAAAACAAGCAATTCATCTGAATTTGGGACTGGCACACAAACTACTCCTTACACACGACAGTTGATTAGCAAGTTAGTTACTCACAAAGCAGTCATTTAGAGTCTAACCAATAACTTAATTCATTTTTGAAACAGTCAAAACTTGTTTGGTTTTCATTTGCCATAGAACAAAGGTATTCACACAAATCTACATTTATAGACTTTGGTGACAGGAAGAATTAGACTTTATGGTGAATAGTATCTTATTCTGTCACTTCATTTCATTTTAAAACAATGTGCACTGTTTCAACTTGAAACTCAAGAGCACTGTTTTAGCAGTCTGCTGCTGCAGTGTGTCCTTTATGAACTTATCCCTGGAAAATTTTCATGAAATCATATTAGCTTTAAAACAGTTTCCTTCTAAATCTGAAAAATAAAATAATTCTGTGTGACAGAAAGAGTCGTCTTCATCTGCGAGGAACTAGAGCTGTGTCGAGCTGCCTCTGCTCCCTGTGCTGTTGAGCTGTCAGTCTATGAAAGATGTCTGCAGTGAAACTCACTTTAGAAGCCAGGTCTGTTGCATGCTCTTGGACTGGAATCGGTCGCCTCTTCTCAAAAAGCTTCAATCGCTCATGGATCTGTCAGGAAAGAATATAGCATCAAATGTGGTTCTTAGGTATGTTTCAATAATACATTTATTAAGTGTGTTTGTTCAGTACATACACAGATTAAAACCTACGTGTTTCATTATAACAGACAATATGCATGTCAAGAGAGCGAAATATTCATTAATATTTTAAAATGTGTTTAAGAAGTGTTTGAAAATGAAATCATTATTATTAGTATTAGTACTACATACAAAAGACCAGAGAGATGACAAGGCATTTGAAGCATAATTGTGTCACATAAATATAACCTTGAAGAGCAGGTGAATCTTCTTCTCTCTCAACATGCTGTGGAGGAATCTGTAGTCCTCCTCCTGGTCAGGGTGAGCCTCCAGTCGTGACATCAGCATTACTAATCCTGATCATTTACAAACAGAGCAATGTGCATGTTTATCAGATAAACACCCAAATGGAGTAGGTCATATCCCTTTTACTGCCTGGTCATCCCATTCTCTAGAACAGATTGTGAGCACTGCAGTTATTATATGTGCCAGAAAAGCTTATATTACAACCCCCTAAGGCAGACTTTAGGCAATATTTTGTATTTTAGATAAATTATCTTATTTTCCTCGATTTTACTTATTTTTGGAGAAAATAATAAAAATAGTTATTATAACCAATGTATTATTCGGTCACATTCCAATACCTAAACAATAAAAATAAAAGATTGCACAAACAATAAAAATAAAAGATTGCACTTACCAGAGAGTAATTAATGAACAGCATTTGAGCGTCCACTTGTGCAGAGTGGAGGAAGGCGGAACTGTAAAAGAGATAAAAAAAAAAA
>KN502424.1:1051-13472 GCA_000787155.1 Scartelaos histophorus | reverse complement strand
ATTAGTCAATATTTGTCAGCTCTGACCTCAATCAAGCCAGTGCGTGATCAATAGCAATTTGAGGTTAGCGCAATCCTCCTGACAGAATCAATGCAAAAATAAGACTTATCAGTACTGAATATTTTTGTTTTGTGACATTTGAGTAAAAGTTCTGCTTCCTTAATAATCGTTAATGGTCGTTTGAAGTTCTACTCTGCAAATTAAGGAACCTTAACAATGACCTTAGTCAGAACGACTTCATACGAGTTAGGTCTAGCCAGTATAGTGCCTTCGTACAGTTATGTGATGTGCAGTTTAGTCATGGGAGTATAATAAGGTTTATTATAGATACGGTCTATGGTGTTGTTCAACATTATTTTGTAGACCAGAATAATAAAGAATATTACTTTGAAGTGTAACCGGAAGTGTCGTTTCCTTTCTCTGAACATGAGCCAGCCCCACTTCCGCTTGTCTGTCTTCGCTTCTGCGAGTCTGCTGCGTTTTCTTGACCTACATCGGCCAAGTCCAGCGACTAATACATCTATATGTCAGATGATGCTGTCAGGGTGGTTTTTGTAAAGACCACCCGCTATGCATTGCTTCTGGTTAATTCTAGGCGTGTAGGTGTCTGTTTGTGAGGGTGGAGAAAGTGAATAAGAGGAAGCTAGACGACTGCAGAGTAGACAGGAGGCCACGGTTTCCAAACACATACTCACATCACTGCGGCCTTCATGGTGATGTATGCAAGGAAAGCGATAAGAGTCGGCGATGGGTAAATCTCTCTGTCAATTAAGTTTATAGAATGTGCTGTCGACCAAGATTTACACTTTGCGATCTGTTTCGTTATACCATATGCTAGCTGTTAGCTTCGAACTGTAGCGGCTAACAGTTGGCTTCAGTTTAGCCTTTTTTTATATGCGCCTTTTAAACACATCACGGGGTCAAAACAACAGCTCGAACTGAAACACCAAAAAACAGAAATCTGATAACTGCTACTTCTTGCTCATCCGAAGTTGGATGACTTACGATCTAATATAATCTGCAAAGTAAACAATCGTTGACAGAAAAGCTATTGTAGCCACCGGAAGCTAGTTGCTATAATACGTTTTATTTCTCAGACAGAACATTTCAAAGTGTTAATCATAATGTCGTCGTATATTTTCAGGTGCAATGACAGAAGGGATTCGCAATCCTACCAGGTAAGAGTCAAAATATTATTAAGCGCAGTGACCTAACGTCTTAATTATAAAATGGACATAATACTCATTTTTATTTACTAACATCAAGCGTTTAGGTTTTGAAATAGTTTTCACAACGTGTTTTAGCCATAGCTTCACAAGATATAGACTACTTTTTAACATAAATACTTATTTATTGTTATTGTTGTTTCTGATTTTAGTGGTAGGGATCATTGACCAGTAATCATTGCTATAAAATTCCCAAACTCATATTTTTTGTTTAATGTTTCTAGACCCACAAATCTCAGCCAAAGAGCCAATCCAGCAGCCTGCACCGCTATGACAAGACACGTGATGGCTCTTCAGACCCCACACCTCCGTACAAGGTGCTGCGCAGGTCAGACGAGAGTCCTGTTAGCAGACATGGGGACAACACAGCCCATAACAAGGCTAAACTCTCCCACACAGTTAGAGGAAAAAATGGTGAGAATACCTTTTTTCTATCTTCTCAGGTTTTAATTTGTACCACAGTGTTTCTTACTAAACATGTTGCATGTCTTTTGACAGGAACCAGTGGCTCTCCTCAGGAGAATTCTCACAACAGTTTCCATCACAGTTCTGAGTCACATGTCACTCAGAACAAGCCCACAGAACGAGTAAGACAATTAAGCTCAGTGTTTTCCATTGGTCTTATTAGCCAACACTTATTTTTGTATCTCAAAATAGAATAAATATATTCATATTAGATTAGAAGTATTTAGGCTCTTATTGAAATAATACTTTGTATTTAAATCATGAAATTATTTTTCTGGAACACCATCAGGACCCAGCAGATGACTGGACAGAACACATCAGTTCTTCTGGGAAGAAATACTATTACAACTGTAGGACTGAGGTCTCTCAGTGGGAGAAGCCCAAAGACCTGCTGGAGAGGCAAGGATGATCAGAATATTATTTAAGAAGCATGCTAAATATTAGCATGTCTCAATTTTCACCTTTTTCTGTAGAATGCACTTGTAATTTGTAACAGTTGTGTAACAAAATCTTTTACTGTAGGGAACAACGACAAAAAGACAAGACTGTGGCAAATAGTTTTCCCAGAGACATGGATTACAGACAAGAAGCTTTGCAGGACAAAGCTACTTCAAGTAAGTAAAAGTACATGGATCAATCATGAAAACTAATTCAATTGATCTGAGTTACGCTTGGCTGGTTGCACTGTAGATCAGGAGAAGATAATCATGAGTTTATAGATGTCCGTTTTTTTTTTTGAGCACTATAGATTTTAAAACAGCTTTTAATAATTTTATATTAGCTTTGCTACCAAAATAAACTCACAATTTCTTATGCTTTATCTTTACTTGACACTGTACAGAATACTAAATAGTTCTTGTAGATTATATTTTATCACTTTATTCAAAACTCTTGCATATGAATCACACTTTCTACAGAGCCTTCAGGAGACCAGTCCACACCATCCAACTCTGGACATTCCTCCTCTGGTCAGAATGTGAACACTGCTGCTGTTGCTGCTGCTCTGTCCTCGTCCTCTTCCTCATCCCTTTCTGCGGTGCAGCTGGCTCAGTCCCAGGGCCTGCTCCAGGACCCAGCTCTCCTCCATCAGCTCCTCCTGCAGATGAACAATGGCGGGATGGACAGGGCAAAGCTCAATGAGAGTAAGCCATACACCGACCTCACTATTAATTTTGTTAAAGTTAAACCTTCTGTTTAAATGATATCACGAATAAGCTATTTGAAGCTACACTATTAGTCATATAATCTCAAGTCACTCTCAAGAGGCACTAGTCAAATATAATACTGGCTGATTTAAAAATATATATTTTTACATATTTTGTACAGTTGCATGTTGTTAATCTTAAATTGCTACCTTAAAGCACCCCAGTCAATACTTTTGGTTCATGTGTATAGCTAAATAGGAATGAGTTTGTGCTTGTGTAGTATTAGTGGATCTGTAATTTGTTAGACCACTGGTGTTAAGTTTCTGTGTGGGATTTTGTCTGTTTTCAATCTTAATTAACGTAGTGGTTGTAGTAGTAGTAAGTAATGCAACAATTTTTAAATGAAAGAATTTGGCTACGATAGTCTTTCCATCCACTGCTCTGACTTATGTCTGTGTGCTTGTGCACTCACCGTTGTGTGCCTTTGCCCGATCATCTATGTTGTATGTGAATCCATTCCCCTCTCGCTCTCCCCTTCAGTCTTGGCAGCTGCCGTCACCCAAGCTTCCTTGCGGTCTGTGCTTCATAAGCTCCTCGCTGCTGGACCTGCTTTCAACATCACTGCTCTGCTCTCAGCCGCTCAGCACTCCAACCCAGGTACGGCCTCCTCACTGTCTCTCACCCTGCTGTGACTACTACTGTGCCAAGAAGTACCAAAAGACTACAAAAGACTACAAAAGGACACTTGTGTCCTTTTATTTACAAATGCGCATGTCTGAAGGCCCAGATGGAGATGCTGACCTTCAGTCTAATGAGCTTCTTCCTCTGTTTTAAGTTTATTGATTTACTTTACTTTTTAAGGCAGGGAGTAAAGAGGCTAAATACATTTGTACATCTAATTCTAATCACCTTTTGATCAAACTGTGTTTTTTACAAAAACATCTGGTCTGTGTTGGCTTTGTTATATAGTGGATTTGCCAGTGGTCAGAAGTGTTTCTCCATACCTAATTTATTTAGTATTAATAAGTGGCATAGATAGAGTTGGAATATGAGTCAGTGCCCACAGACGTCATGTATCCACACTTCTCTGAGGGAAAACAAACTTCTTTTTATTGGAGCAGAGCTACTATGATGTCTACAGTTCAACAACTACAAGAGCAGATACTGACTTGCAGTTGGTTTGGACCAAATACAGATTTTATAACATGGAGGAGAATAAAGTAGTCCTGATGATCCAAATTTGTAAATACACTAATGTTATTTGGGTGCTACATAATATTCTCTGGTAACACCTCCAGTGTGACGTCTTGTTGACTGTATTTATTATTGTGGTGGCAGTAGGTGGCAGATGCACATGCATGCACACATGGATAGTTGAGTTTTAGTTTTTGCTTGTAAAATTGGACAGATGAAGGTGCTATGTGTGTGATAATGCTACACTGTTGTGATTTAGATCAGGCCTATTAAAAAAATACACAAACCACTTAAGGCTTGTGAAGGTATTTTTTCATTTTTATTGTACTTCTGTCAGGACAAGTCTTGATAAACCCTTGAGGAAAATGGCCAGTACATTAAAGATGCTGCATACATTTAATGTGATGTTATGTCCTCTTGTCCAGTTTCAGCTCAGCACTCCGGTCAGTCCCCTGTTTCTCTAACATCTGAGGCCTCTTCACCACAGACTTACGTTTCGCCTCGTAATGGCACTCCACAGAGCAACCAGAAATCTGCCATGGGCCCACCGGCTGGCACGCTTACAGCTTCACAAAGCAGAGTAAGACACCAACTGGAGGTGTTTACAACATGTTTATATTTTTAGTATGACCTGCAAAATCTCTTATATTCTATTTTCAGGGCACTTTGTCTTCAGGAAAACCAGGTTCAGCTATGTCACAATTAGGAGACAAACGTCCTGAGGATCCCAGAACTTTCCAACAAAGGAGGTTGTTGTTGTTTGAAGTTTATAAAATTGTATTAAGTGCTGGGTGATACTAACTTTTGTTCTGTCCCTTCCCAGCCAAGATGTTCAGGGCTCAGGATCAAATGTTTCCACTGCTGCATCTCCACACATTCCCGCCGGTCAGTCTCAGGCTGACGCCCCCTCCACCTACACCCCCACACTGGCAACTCATTTTGATGAGAACCTTATCAAACATATCCAAGGATGGCCTTCAGAGAACACAGAGAAACAGGTACAGTGCCCTTTTCATATTTCTTATCGCTCATTTTATTTTGCTGTCTGTCCAAATAATTATGCTTTACTATTGATAGATTAAATATTTAATGTAAGAGTTTTTAATGTATGCACACCTTTGGTGTGGTCTGTAACTCAGAGTTTATATTTGTCTTGTCAGGCGTCACGGTTGCGGGAGGACATGTACAACATGGGCAGCCTGTACATGTCTGAGCTGTGCACAGAGATGAAAAACCTCCGCTCACTAGTTCGTGTGTGTGAAATCCAGGCCACACTCAGAGAACAGAGGTCAGCTACCTTGGTTTTAAAATAAAGTTCAGTTCATTATTTATAATTTACTTAATTATAATCTTTCTTTCAGAGTTTTGTTTCTACGGCAACAGAGCAAAGAGCTTGAGAAGCTTAAAAACCAGAACTCCTTTATGGTCTGAAGATGTGAGCTTCAATAAGGGCATCAGAGTGATCTCAAAGTGTGGACTACAGACTGTTCAGCCCAATGCAGAACAGTAAAGCCCATTAAACCTGTAGATTTTTGTTTATTTTAAGTTCGTTTTTCTACTGCCTGTCACATGAATTGAGACGTGAGGATTTTTACCAGTGAATACAGAGGACCTGAAGGGTTTTTTCAGAATACATTTGGACTGTGGACTGCGTGTGTTATTGTACTGGGTTTACCTGTTTTCTGGCGTGTTTTGATGTGTAGTTGTCATAAAAGATTTCTGGACCATCTTGTGAGCAATTTGGACACCTGTGCAAGTTTTGAAACGGACTGGCTGAATGGTAGTATTGTTACTAATATTTTTTTTTTACTCACTTCACTTATCATTGGTTATTCTAAAGTGTTTCACATGAGATTATTGCAGGCCTTTGGCTAGACTTGTTTTACATATTTTAGTTAATCTCATAGATCAGATTTTTGCATTGGTGCTTGAATTGTACAATGCGTTTTGATTAGTCATATTTAATCCACTTTACAAATCTTCAGCATCATTGGACCTACATGGGTTACTAGTACAAATAAGGTTATATTGGTTTTAAAACTTGCCTAAATCCACACATTTTGTTTTCTCCAAGGAAAATTGGAGGTTGATTTCATTCCATTTGCGCAGCTTTGAAAGAGATTGTTTGAGATTCTCAAAGAAGTGACTGAGTTTACAGTCATTTGAATTATTGTTGCACACCTTGATTACGTCCTCGTAGTCAGAATGCAAAAGATCGATGAAAAGACTGTAGCTAAAATAAAATATTGACTTATTGTTTGATTTACATAATTAATTCAGCTGTATAGGCTGATGCAATTTATTGAACTGTACGACTAGGGATAGGCTTTTATATAAATTTGACTCATACACTTAAGTCTCTGCTCTTCTTTTTGCTGTCTGCACACTTTGGGGAGGGAAGGGGGAACAATTGGGGGCTTTGTATTCCATTAAATATGAGAATAAATATTATACCACACTGCCTGTTTCATCTGAATTTTAATAGTAGAAAAAAAAATGTGTGCAGTATTCTAGGGTGAGAGGTGGTGTAGGAGCTGTTCAGCCAACTGTAACTGAACTCATGGTTGACCACCAGGTGGTGATGGTGAGTCACTAAACTAATGAAAGTCGCCAAACCTTTTCATTGTCCTGTGTGTATTTCTTTACATCTAACACCAGCAAAAACATGATTTGCAAACAACTATGATTATCTAGGTGAAATATTGACAACAATATCAGTATGGTACAACAAAGCAGCCTGTGTACATTTTAATTAAAGCAGTAACTATTTTTGTTCAGGTCTAGTTTCATAGATTTAAGTTCTAATATTCTGTGATCCTGGTTTGATTTGAGCTATTCCTAAGTTAATAAGCCTATTTTTACACCCTCATCACTGTTCAGACAGGAAATTATTAAGGACCTGGTTCACTACTTTTTATCATGTGATCTATGACGTTCCTTTCCATTTGGGGATAGGTTTGAAAGCACATCATTAAACTGTAATTTATCTCAGTTATTGCTCATTAAGCTCTTTCTAAAACTGCATTCAAATCTGTTGTCCTAAACTTGTCCTAAATGAGCTGAGATGAGTTTGCTAAACAACTTTAAAGTCATTTTTGTTTGTTTGTTTTTTAGTGAAATGTGGTGATCGTGAATTTGTGAAACAATCCGCTCCATGTAACCACCAGATAGACCCAAAATATAACTAACTTCTCTCTTAAAATCAATCATAATTTTAAGCTTTTTCTGCTGCTTCCAGATCATGTATCTATCAAGAATATGTCTTCAGCACCCACATCAGTCACTAACGTCGCCCATATAGGCCCACCAGTTAACCATGTTAGTTTAGACTTTGCTCAGGGGATTCATACGTTGCTCCATCAATCCTCCACCACTGATAGACTTCATCTGCTCTGTGCCATATTTCACAATACTTTTGCCACAGTATATTGATAATACCCATCATTTCAGGACTTCGATCTCTCACTGCCCTACCGAGGGGTTACAGGTCACCCCCATCTCTTGTGGGTTCTGAGTTGCTCTCTCTGGGGGGGACTCCAGCTCATCCATCAGACTGGGCTGGTGTAGGTACATGCCTGTTGTCCTTGGAGGGGAGTGGGTAACCGCGCTGATTACCTGTCAGGAGATATTTATAGCTGTCACTGTCACACATGTATTTATAGTCTCCTTTGAGCCAAAAGACCTTACTGTGTTTCACACCATTACCACCACTTATATACTCACTTTTCTGACCCTCCTCACTCTTTAATTATCCCAAATTCTCTAGACAATTCACCGCTCTGGCCCTAACCGTCAGCCCTTTGGTGTTTTCTTTACCTCAAATTAACACTGTTTGCAGTTTTTGTCCTGTCCGTTATATAGCCCCCCCACCACAGGAGCCAAACCACGTCAAAGTGACCACTGAGGTTGTCCTTGTCCGGCGCTTGATAAATGGAAACACCGGTGTCTATTTTAACACACAAAATCCAGTGTCACTGCAATGTGAGCCAAACATTTCTATTCTCAATAAACCCTCACGTGTTGATAATACTCACGAACTGACAGTTGCAGGTGGTTAATGTCTGACATAGTATGATTGGTTTAGTACATTTTAATTTGGTGTCCCATAAGCAGATGGACAACCAGCTGTGTTATGTGTAAGATGGGTCATATTTTCAAATCTAAATGTTACAGCAATCTGCCAAGACATGGAAGGTAGCTATACTGTTTACTTTTTATGTTAAAGCCACAGTAACTTTAACTTTTTAACCAAAAAAATAGGGTGGCATATATTGGTATGAAAAACAGGTGCCA
The DNA here is from genome assembly GCA_000787155.1 of Scartelaos histophorus. Lineage (NCBI taxonomy): Eukaryota > Metazoa > Chordata > Actinopteri > Gobiiformes > Gobiidae > Scartelaos > Scartelaos histophorus. Next base: position 5,149 of record KN502424.1, on the reverse strand, counting down.
CTCTGATCAGGCTCGCATTTCCACAAACCTGACTCATAGTAATTACATATCGTCACCTTCCTAAAATAATCGCCTAAGTCACTTTTTGCCTAAGTTTTCATTAGGCAAAAAAATGCCATAATTTCAATTTTGGGGGGAGTTTTTTGTGTTTCCTGAAAAACCTGAAAAAATTACTTATGTGATTATTTTAGGAAGGTGTTGATATGTTAAAGTAATTACATATGTTACAGGCACTGCAACATATACTGCAACATAGCATTTTTTTTATCTTGACGTACACTGTACATTTTAATCATCTTGGCACAAATCATTCATTTGTAGAAACAGACATGATCTCCGTAATACAGTGAAGAATTGTATTTCATTAAGGATTCAAATCAGTGTGTTGTGTGACAGCAGAGCACCTTCAAATAATGACAAATGTGCTCAGAGCAACAATTGCCTTTTGCAGCACCTCCATACATCTTCTATTTGTTCTCATTTGTTTCCCAGACTCATTTATGACTTCCAGCCTGGCCCACTCATTTCAAAGCCTGTCTGGCTGCACTGTGATAGCTTGTATTCACAAACAGAATATATTATTTCTGAAGTTGACGACTTTTGTGCCCCGAACTGCAGTTTTTAAACAGTTATTAGTTGCATAACCAAATGAAGCAAATGAGAGATGCATATATGGAACATTTGGGGATAAGGTTCTTTTTGGTCAGATGTAACTGAGATGCTCTTACATGTTCACAGTATGAGCATAACCCTGTGCTGCTTATTATCCAAATATAGTCACTTTAAGGATGCGTATGAGCAAACATATTTTAGATACAGGTTTTTGACAGGTTTCATATATACAGTAAATCCTCTTTTAAACAGCTTTTACAATAAAGAGCAAATTGATACTTTGCACCTGATGTCATTAACATTCCCAGAGGATTTGATGCTAACTAGAGGCACAATCTGTCCATAAACAACTGACTTTTGAAAAACTGAGTTTGAATTAGAACAGATGACGTGCTTTGTACTGTTAAGTCCCTCTCAAATGACATTATAGTCACACAAGCCAAATGTTTTTCAGCTTTAGTCAATCAACCCCTAAATGGGTCAGTGAACATTTTTTTTAATCACAGTTATAATCCTGAAAATGTGTTATTTTAATCCACATTGTATATTTTTTCTTAAAACTTTTTGGTAGTGTTTGCTAATGCGTGCATTATGTATAAATTGGTAACACTAGTATTAGATTAGTAATATTGTCAACAGGCAAATCTATTACAAAACAAATGCATTTCAAATATAGATCATTGCAATAGTGCATGGAGATGGTCTGAGTACAAACCAAGAGATAAACAACTTCAAGAAGCACTTGAAACCACTGCACACTTGAAAAATAATAGAACTTGTCACTTGTAATTTTTGACTTGAAGAAGCACAAAAGAAGAAGCACCGTAAAGAGCCTTTTCTCTGTGGGCTGCAGCCTGGGTCCTTCTAATGAAGGCGCACTGTTCTCCACAGCTTCATATTGTGATTTATTACAGCGCTTACACATGTGGCATTTCCATAACCTTTCAGGGCTCTGTACTGTGGAGACCATACGTATTTTGTTTTTAATAATTGTCCAACAAGCCACTTTTCCTTGTTTCTAGTGACTGTCTGTGCTGGAAGGACCCATCCTTCTTCTTTATTAGACTTAAACAGTAATGACTGCTCCAAGACATCTAAAGACATGTTATGGAACACCTTTTCATTAAGAACTGGATTCAAATTCACCTATGTACACAACACACACTTAAGATATGGGAGTGATTATTCAATCTTGGAAGATAATTAAAGTCAATGTCCCACTGCTGGGTCAATTTCCTTCTACATGAGTTAGTCTTTTTAAGAACAATATTGATTTTTAAAGCAATAGTGTGTACTGGTTCACAAACAGGCTACATCCCAGAGTAGAGCTTAATAAACCTGCTTTTTTTCTTTTAGAATAGATTCCTTTAAGAATTGGCAAATAGAGTGTTAGTAAATACAGGGGAGCAGACAATAATGAGGGATGAACCTCCTATAATAACATGAGGCTAATGGCAAGATGATTTAATACTGTGGGAGTCCCAAGCTGTTGAAACAGATTCTCTGCTCTCGTTATGCAATAAGCACGACGATATGTAAAGATAAATAACCTAATTGCAATATAGAACATGTTTATTTCTGGATTCAGTGGGCTGGTCTATACACATATAAGGGTTAACCAACAACTTACTTTATTTGATTCATTTCTCTGCAGCATTTTACAAACAGCAAAACCATTTAATTTACACGCCCAAATTAACCAGGTATAAACAACCCAGTTCCTAACCTTCTCATTGGCGCTTCCACATGTTTAGAGATAAAAGTAGTTGATCTAATCTAATGTAACATTTACATGTACTGCACTGCTCCAAATCCTTGGCGAATGGTTGAACTTCGCTGGACCTTGAAACCTTGCACCAACTACACACAAGCCCATCACTCTTAACTTGGCGAGTTAACGCCTCATGTTGTTTAACAAAAAAATAAAAATATATAAAAATAAGATAATAATAATAACAAAGTAGTCCTATATGTAAGGGGGCAGACCATAGACTGTATAAAAAAGTGGACTAAGCGAGTGTGACGTCACCCATAGCGTTCAGCGCTGCTCAAATGAGGCTCGCGATGCTTCACGGCTACAGGAGCCAATCTGGAGCCAGGCTCTATGTTATGAATAGGATTTTTTTGACTAACAAAGTAGCGGAAAAAAAAATCAGGATCATGTAGACCGGGTTAATAATAACATTTTAAGACCAAGATGAAGAGGATCACTACATCAGTTACAGAGAGGCGAGCGACAAGATCCTAATGTAAGTCAATGGGAGCCAGAGTCAGAAGGAGCCGGAAGAGCCTCCTGTCGGACTTAGTATTTGGCACGCGACGGCTAACGCGTTAGCTATGTCCACTCATATATACGGTCTATGGGGCAGACGTACAGTCTGTGGGGCACATCATTATACATTGCGTTGGTTTGTAAGTGCTTATTTGTACAAATGATTACATATTTTTTGTTTTATTTCAGGGTTCATAAATATGGATCTAGATCTTGCTGTTGGAGGTTCCTCCTGATGCCAGACCAGGTTCCATCAGCTTCATCTGGATGTGACCTCCTGTTAAAAAGGTAAGAAATCATACTCCTTTTGTTATGCAGTAGTTTTTATGGTGGAACTTGCAGGTCTATCTGATTATGTCAAAGTTGTAATAACTAATAGTGATTTTATTATGTTCTTCATTATTTATTTTTGCTTATTGTAATTCTGATACCTCCACAGGACAGAGCAGGGCTGTAATTAGAAAACCTTGCTAGCACTCAGGTATTGCTGAGGCGCTGTTGGCTGTGCTGCTGGTACTTTGCCCTGAACTACATTCACCACTTGCTCCCTCTAATTTATTTAGACTGTGATATCAGCTACAAAACAATTATCTCTGTTCTCATTCTGCTTTGGTTCAAATTTTGATCACTGCAAGACACAGCGGGATGTTTGGCAGCCGCTCTAACAATGGTGTGTTCAAAGTGATGTAGTCAGTGACCTTTTAGAACCGTGCACTTCACCACATACTTAATGGATCGAGTGAACACTTGTTTCATTCTTAGTTTGAATCATGATTGCAAACATCTTTCATCAAAGCCCCATGAAACAGTGAGCTGTCTATATCAAATGGAACATTTAAGTAAGGAAATATAAACCTAAGACAATAACTTATTTGAAATTCAAAGTTACTCACTTTATCCACAAGGGGCCAGTAAAGGAAACAGTTTTAGTTTTTGCAAGTCTTCTTCTATAGAAAACCATCTAACCTGGAGGTTCATGGTTCGGTTCAGATGTCGTCCATGTATATTTACCATTTGCTGGTCCACTAAGCTGGTCCTGGGGCCTTCTTGTGTAAGTTGCATAATCAAATGTGATTTGTTTTACTTAAAGGGTTGTACATGTTGAGGAAAGTTGCTGGTAAGGTGAAAATGCAGTACTGAGCTCAGTATTGATAAACTGTTGCTGAAGTAAAACTTGTCCTGAAGTTGGCTAAATTGAGTATTGATTTGACTCC
>KN502422.1:0-16493 GCA_000787155.1 Scartelaos histophorus | reverse complement strand
CAGCAGGACAAATGAAATGTTGATAAGAAGTACCGATAACTGTGGATCTCTTTGTTGTGATGACGTTTACTCCAGCTCCCAGTGAAAACCTCTCGTTTTCTACAGTGGAAGTCCGTGGACATTTAGCATAAAGGAGATAAATGTCCAAATATGTCCATATGTGTGTGGAGAGCATTCCTCCTGTCAAACATCTGCGCTCAGAGGCGATGAGTAACTGTGGTTTGTAGAACTTGTTTGGAGCTCCAGCAGATGTTGGACCTGAGTTTTGTAGTGGACTACTCTAGAAGACTGCTACTACAACACCATGCATCATTTGGTGACACCAGGTTTTGATTCCCAGACCAAGAGGGGGATTTTTGTGGAGTTGGCACATTCTTCTAATGTCTATGGTTAAATCCGGGTTCTCCAGTTTCTCATGAAAAATAAACAAAAAACACAGACATATGAGGCATTTTACTGGCTTTAATGCCCTTTTAGACATGCTTTTGGTCACTTTGGAATAAGTATTTCTTATTGTCTAATTTAAATTAATGTATATATTTGGAAAATGCACATTATAAACTACACCTCCATGTACTGAGACATATGGGCAGTGGAGCGCCCTCTGCTGTCAGACACTTATCACTGTGAGTACACTGTTAATGGAACCAGGTATTTGTTTTGAACATACAATACAAAATGGACCTAGCAATAGTTTATTCACCTATAAACTGCACACGTGGAGTTTGTAGTTTTACCTACAGCGTAACAATCTGGGCAAAATGTATGAGATGACCACAGTATAACATGGAAATTGCAACTGCATTTGGGAAAATACTGTGTAAAACTACAGAAGGCTTTAAGATTGTGCTATTACTGGGCATTTTAATGGCACTACAGCATGCAAAACAAAAGTAATGCTTAGGTTTTTAAAGGTTTTGAAAAACAAAAACAAAACAAAACAATAAAACCCAACTCCAGATGTGGTTTGGATCTCAGAAAAGTTGCAGATTACAGTCCCTACTACACTGAGACATCTTGTCCACACTCTTGACTCTTGTGCTCCAGAGGAGTTCCCTGTGAACCTTTAGACTGGCACTCGTCTGTTCTCACATTAGCTCTGAGCAGCCTCTTCAGTGTCGTCCTGCTGCTCAGATAAATCATGTTAAAGCTCTCTGCTGTAGAGCTGCAGGGTCAGCACAGTCACAGCACAAGGCCTTATTTACACTGGGAACTCGACTCTGGTAAAAACAGCACTTTTACTGAAGGCGCTGCCGGGATTACACCCGTTTAAATCATTAAAAGCTCCAATGTCTGACTACAGTAAAAGCATGTTTGTTTTGTTTGTTTTTTTCATTTAGGATATTTTGGAGGAGGGACTTGCAGCAGAATTGCTCCAGATGATTGTGCTGACCATCCTGAAGTGCCCACCCACTATAGTTCCTTGTAGCCAATCACAGCAAACCTGTCAAAATGACACATCCAACTTGCTTCAGGTAAAACCAAAACAAGTGTCATGTTGCAGAGGGAACATGGGACACATTTAAACACAGGAACACCTCAACAAAGATGTTCATGAGTTTGTGTACTCAGAAAAATAACTCAAATATCACAAGAATCCATTTTGCATTTTGTAAAGTTAATACATTTCCATAGCATCCATAACATAGCATACATCTTTAACCTTGCCAGCAAGATTTTTGAGAGTCCACAGACTCTTGAGGATCTGTCCGAGGATCCACTGAGTGAAGCGTTCACCTGTGGCAGGTTAAGCACTGGTGCAGGGAACGGCCAATCACAGACTAGTATTGTGGTTTGAGTGGAAACCAGCGCCGAACGAACCAAAACAAACATGGCAACGCTGGCAAATGTACTTCAGTATATTTTATCAGAAATATTTTGAATAATTTCAAAAAATGTGCAGAGAGAATTGCTTTTGTGAATAGGTAAGATGTTTGTAACCCGACTGATACATGTGTCACTCTGTACTGACTTCTGAACATTCTCAGTGTGGGACCGAAAGTGATCGGGAATATGCCCAAAGTCACAGTCATTATTGAATCTGATTGGTTGAAATGTCACAACAGCAGAACAAGCTAAAAGCACAGACAACATTTTGCTGAAGTATATCTTTCCAGATGAATGTGTAGAACTCACTTCATAGACACATATCACATGCCAGTCTAGTGAGAGCCTGGTTAATAAATCATATGGAGAATGATCTGAAGTATAGTTTTAATTTTCCGTTTCCCGGAAACTATCCAGGTGTCCACCTCCATAATGTGCTGCTTTAATGTTGTCAACACTTTTTTGTCAGTAGATTCACTCACTGGGAAGAGTAATCCAAAACTTTACTCACATAAGAGTACTGGAAAATATGTTACTCAAATGAGTATGAACGTATGGAGTCTTTTTATATGTAAATGTAACTGACTACAGTCAAACTCTGATTAAAACTTGATCCAGCATCATTTTGTAGAAACCCTTGTTCATATTTTAGACCCTCTCTAGCTGACTTCTGGTTTGGGCAGCCTGAGCCTCTCTGGTATTAGCACAGTCAGGACAAATGTCTCTGATAAACTCTATCTCTGTTCCCACTTATAGCTGGTCTTTATTGGCCTGAGCCCGCAGACGGATGGCCCTGTCACGGCCGTATACTGTCGCACTTACGGACTCCGACGCAAATCCAATTCTACCATCTGTGACTGTAAATCACACCAACAATGAACGCTAACGGGGGCTATTGCAGGTCCCAAACACAATAATAGTCCGGCTATATTGATATTTTTCATAACGGATTTTGACACTTCTAACCGTAAAAACACGATTCTAAACGCGCTCACGGTTCAGCTGAAGGTACAGGGCCTGAGCGCTGCCTCTCCGTCTTCCAAGTGTTTTCCGTCTCCAGATAATTCAGACTTCACCTCCACTTCACCGGCCATCATGAGAATAAAGACGGGACTATGTAAGTGCATTACTGCTTCATACAGACCAGTCAAACGAGTGAGGGAGCAGAGCAGTGCCATAGTATTCAAGAGATCATCTTTGGGGCTTATATCCCGGCAGGTCATATATTTATTTCACACTGCACTCCTATTTCTGTGAGATGCACTTTTTGAGTTGACTCTCGAGGCAAAACCACATGACAAAAAGTAGGTCTGGAACATAGACTCTGTGCAAATGAATAGATAACCTGCTTCAGCTTGGTTACAAAATGTTATTTTTTTTTTTATATCTGATTCCCATTTCCTTGACTTGAGAATGGTGGTCCTCTCTGTAACTGCTGCTGTCCTCACCTTCCTTCTACTAGTATCTTCTGCTACCAGACTATGTGACCACAGAAAGTTAGAATGCTTGTTTACAGCTATTTATGCTTGGCTAAATGACTAGGGAAAAAAAATTAAGCAATAAAGATTTATAGTGGCAGTTTTAAATCTGGGCCAAATTCTTCTGCTTTTCCAGTAAAACAGCCCAATTAAAGGTCAGATCTGCGGGGAGGCGAGCGTGCTCATCGGAAGACTGCATTTCAAGGTACTTAGTAATAATTTAGACTTAGATGAACTTTATTGACCCACAAGGGAAACGATTTGAGCACAGCGATAAATTATGCTGTAATGTAACAAGGTATTTCCACTCAAGAATATAGAGCAGGGGAGGCTATTATATTTTCCATGGGGCCGCTGCTTAACTTAATTATGCGCAATATTAACTGCTTGTTTTTATAAAAAGCCTGGTCATGACTAAGCAATGAAATAGTGAGGTCGTCTTACAAAAAATGTCATAAAAAACACCTTTAAAATAAAAGCAGTGCAGCTTAAGTCCATGCATGAGGTCAAATTCTAAAACATGTTTATTTTGTAACTCCAAATGAGCGTAAATTGGCCGGTCAGGGTCAAGCAAATGGTCGTATGTGGCCCGGGAGCCGCACAATGTCCAGGTCTGATGCAGAGGGTGCCCCCCCATGACGGATGAGCTAACGGCTAATGCTGCGCCGTCCTCCATGTGCTGCAGTGTCCCTGCCGTCTGTTTACACTACAGTACATTACATAAGTGTCACGGCACATGTCCCTGCGCCTCCATACGATCACTCGAGTGTGTCACAGTGGAACAGTACTCTGACTTGAGCAAAAGTAGTAGGAGCTCTTTTTCTTCTCACTGTGAGTAAGTTTAAAGTTATAAAAGCTTTACGTGACAATATGGAATAAGTTGAACGTTTGTGTTTCTTGCAGCTTCTTCATATATGATTCAGTTCAAGGGTCTCCAACCTGATGTTAACCAGTCACTTCCAAGTAGCTCACCAAATGTTTTCTGAATTACACACACTGTGCTGAATAAGTCAAATTTGATTTAATAAATGCCTATTACCATTTTAGATGTATAATTTTGATGCCTAACTCTGTACACTAATAAATGGATAATGGTTTATGTTTTATTTAAGGCTCACTGGCTCTTATATTTACTCAATTTCCTGTGACTGCTAAAACTACACTGCAAAAATCACCTTCCTTAAAACTAGAACATTTTTAATTAATTAATTTATCCTTGCATTTATATAGCGCCTTTCAAGACACCCAAAGCGCTTTACAGTTCATTCTTCTTTCACTCCACACTCAGTGGTGATAAGCTGCTACTGCAGCCACAGCTGCCCTGGGGCAGACTGACGGAAGTGAGAGTGTATATCTGCACCACCACCATGACTCAAGAACACATCACTTCCATACTAGGCAATAAGGGTGAAGTGCCTTGCTTAAGGACACAACAACAGTTCTTTTGCAACTGGTGCCCCACTACACTTATAACACAATACACTCGCTTTAAGTTTAAATGCAGTAGACACAAGTGAAATGATCTGCAAGTGAAACTGACTTTACTTATTTTAAATCTTAAAATAAGAAAAATATTGATATCAAAATAATGAATCTAAATAAGTGACCTAAACTAAAGTATAAAACCTAAAAATACTCTTGTCTTAAGAAAGGCTAAAGTCTTAAACACAATCTTAACTTTTTTTCCCTTTTTTTGTGAATCCTAACTAGTTAGAATAGATATAGATAGATTATAGATATAAAAAAGAAAGAAAGAATGAAAAAATAAATATTTTCTTTAAATAAGCTTAATAATCTTACATATTTTGCAGTCGTTTAGTGTATATGCTTTAAAACAAGATAAAGACGATTTATTTTTTAATTGAGATTTAAGAGAATAAATCTTGGTTAGTTTTATGACATTGGCAGTGTAACAGCTCTCTGGTGTTTTTGTTTTGTAAAAGTAGCTCACACGAGGAAAAAGTTTGGAGATCCCTGATTTAGTTTGTCTTATTTTTGTGTCTGTTCTTTAAAAATTCCCAAATTCCAGATTTGGAGCATTATTCAGTTTTTATAAATTATATTAATTATATTAAATTATATTAAATTATAAATCAGAACTTTTGTCCTGTCAGTTTTCCTTACGGTTGCTCTTACTTTTCATAAATTCTCAGTTCACTAATACTTTGAACTAAGTGTACTTTTACTTGCGTACAGTGTGCTCATTCCTTACATCGAGCAGTAGTTTGGTTCACTTTGGTTTGCTCTGTCCTCTCCTCTCCGGGGCCTTATCTTGATTGGTTGGGGGCCCGCAGGGGAGTGGGAGGGGTCCGTGGGGAGCGGAGGTTCCACAGACACACATCACTGGACTGTGTCGAGCTGTAAACCACTTCTCTTCTGTCCGAATCCCGGGCTCACGTCACCTTTTTCTCATGGGACTAATTTTGCACGTATTTTAGAATTTTATTTGAGAATTATTGCAACCTTTTTTAGAAATTTGGAAGCAGAAAAAGTCATATTTAGAACTAGAATGTGTCAGGAGCTGCTGTGTGTTTTCAGAGGGATGGATACTCTACCGGTTTGATGTTATAGTGAAAACCAAAGTTCGCAAAGAGGATTTTCGGATGTAAAAATCCACCATGACCGTCCTGCTGATTCATGGACACAGGAGGGTGGACAGAGCTTTCCTGCTGCTGCCCTGTCTGCTGCTCCATCACCAGGTACTCAGTGAATCAGTGCCATTTAAAGTGCGTACGATGGCTTTTCGTGTTTTTCCAACTCTTACTTTTGGTCTGATGCTACCTGTGGTCAATATTTATCAGTTTGTGGAGAAAAAGTTGACAAAAAAGTACAAAAATACAGGAAGTAGCGTTACCTTGGACAAAAAATGGACAGGGATACAAAGAAAATGCAGAAAAAACTGATACATTCAAATGTATTTTGTAACATATTCTGATACATGGTCCAATCAGAGTACTGTACTTTGAATACTTGGGATACTTTTACACTGGGTTGTATTATATTATAGTGTAAAAACATGGCTGGATTAAAAAAATGCTTTATTTGTGTTATTATGCATTCATTTATGTCTACTTAATACTTAATAGGTGTTGTGGTTTTGTTTTTTTCTTACTAATAGACACTTTTAAATCTTCTGTCATCAGAATGTTCAAACTGTTGGACTGGAGAAAGTGAAGGCAAAATGAAGCTAACATCATAAATTTACAATGATTAACTGACGAGCAGAACTAAATATTAACTGTTTTATGACATTAGAACAAAAAATGCACATGTATTTTGAATTTCCAATCTACAAATCTTATTTACGTTACTTCTCTGTTCAGAAGGATGGAAAAAATATAGTTTTATAAAGCCTAAAATAGTATTTGGGTTTCACAAAAAGTTTAATTTATGATGAAATGTGTAATATATCTGTAGATGAAGTGAAAAAATTATCGTGGGCTCAACATTTCTGTGAGGATTTGTCCAGTAAAACCTCAAAATGTGGATTTTGCCTTTGTAACAATGCTTAGTGTGGATCATAAACTCTTATCACATAAACAAATCATGTAAAACACAACTGTAAAAGTTTTTAAACTGGATCTGAGTCATTCACGTGGAGCTGAGATGTTTTAAACTGGGCTCTGAATCATTCACATGGATCTGAGAGGTTTGACTTGTTTGATATACTGAAGTTAATCCCCATTTTCCCATTAAAATCACATTATGTCCCTGCACTTTTGCCTCCAGCTGCCTCCACTCCACAATTTAGAATGTTTTTGTTTACAATTTTTCAAAGGGTCAATACCGTGCAGTTCAAAGCTGAAACTGCATGATGAAGCACAGACATGCATCTTTCTTAATTTAGGAAACTAACTGTATTAAAAAAACAACACGGAAAACTCCATCCCAAATTCAGCCCATTTACGCACAAGAAAGGCATTTTAGTCTAATAATAACTATTGTGTCATTTGGCTTTTGTTTAGAATATGGTTAGATAACAGTTATGGAGTCACCTTCTGTGTCCTCCTGCCCCGTCCAACCACAAAGTTTAAAGAATAAAAGAATTAGCAATACGTATTTTATTGGAAAAATACCATTCATTCTAAAGGCCTGTATTTTCTGACTATTTTTGATTTTTTTCTGTTATTTTTTCTATTTTATTTATTCTATTATTTTTTTTTCTATTTTTCTACTATTTTCTGACTGATTTTGTTATTTTGTGGTGTTTCTCGCCACAAACAGATCTGGAGTTGTTTTTTTTTTTTTCGTTCACACACATAAAACACTCTATTCCACCTTGTGATGTCATGTGGTGATAGAGGAAGCGCTCCACTGTGTTTTTAAACTCCATACACCTTGACTAGAATCATTTAGATGATTTTAGCTGAGGAATTTCCAATCTCTATTGAATTAACCATAAAAAGTAGTGTTGAAAAAAACTTAAAAACTACCACTTCATTACATCACAAGGTGGAACAGGCTAATAATAAAGGGTTAGTCAACATGCAAACAGAACTTCAGGTCTGTTTCTGATGAAGCAACATGGCTTAAAGCTCCCAAAATTCAATTTCACGCAATATAAGACCTTCAAACGTACAGCTTTGTAATGTACTGAATAAAATAGACACATTTGAAAACAGTTAAAAAACAATTACAGATTTTTAATTAAGAACGTAGTTTAGTCAAGCCTCAAGTTTTCAAAATCTTAAAACTTCTTATAAACTTCTATAAACTTCTACTATAAACTATAACTAAAAGACTATAGCTGTAAAGATTTTTTTCTGCGGAATAACTAAAAGACTATAGCTGTAAAGATTCACTGTTCATTTTTTTTCTGCGGGAAGGTCAGGAAGGTGTTCTTGCATTGCCTAATATGTTCCACAGTAAGAACAACGCCTTAAAAAACACAGAGTCTGTGAACGAGCTCTTCTCACCACCTCACCTGCTGGTTTCCATGGAGATAAATGAGTTTAATGCCACAATGGGGAACAAAAAAAGTGACCAGAAGTAAAATGATGCATCTTTGACTATTTTATACAGTATACAGCCTCTTCCTTCCGTTCTGTTATTATTCTGTTATTAATTTTATTTCAAAGGAACCGTATGTTAGAATTTGGTTTGAAATTCCTTAAAGGTGCCTGCTTGTTTCTATGGATACGTCATTGCTCTGCCTGGAATGTTCCACAGTGTGACATTAAACAGCTCTACTTTAAATGTATTCAATTACAGGTGGTTTTACAGCTCAAAAATACCTAGAAAAACAGGCGTTCTGACTGTGAGCGGGGTCTCCTCTCCACAGATCTGACCTGTAGCTTGGTCTGGTTTGGTCTCCGTTAAAGTACAAAGGTTTAATAATGCCATACTGTTAGACTGTCCAGACAAACCAATAACATCTCCATGGAGAAAAGCAAGTCATTTCACAAATATGTTACTTAATCATATTATCTATTAGTAACTAGACGCTAAAACTTGTCAGATAACACATTTTTTTGCTTAGATAATATAGACTTATAAAATGTTGTGATGTTATCTGAAAAATGCAGCATGCTCCTGGGTCTGGACACTAAAAGAAATAATCAGTTTCCATTTTTAGGAATGATTTTTTCCGATATTTCATGGCAACATAGAGGGAAAAATTGACTCTTCCCCCATCTGGGAGTATGGCATCATCACACAGCTAAAAAGCTTGGCCAAAATGTAAAATATGAACACTTGAATCTATCAGAAAATGACTTAAAAGTAGTGAAATTATTAAAATAATTGTACTTGACAAGATATCTTAAAATGAACTCCCTCTAAACTAGAATGAAGCAGTCTCTGAACTAGTAAGTAGATAATAAATCTGAAAACAAGATGAATAAATTGATATAAGTTTTAAAATCTTGTCCAGATCAGAGAAATTAGAATATAAAAAACAGCAATAGTTGTTTCCCTTTGTATTCCTCTTCTTTATTGGTTTTTGAAGTTGTGTTTTGAGTGATTTGTGCATGTTTGAGCTCATTTAATCATTAATTTCACGCTGATATTGCCAATCAGCACCTTCCATAGATTAGACGATATTACAGGCACAACAAGTACAATAAATCTGCAAAAACACTGCCTACATAGTGCAAACATGTAGGCTTTAAATCTTTGGAAGTGCAGTATTCCACGTCTATAGTTCCAGTGTGTGAGGCGCGCTCTGTTTATCATTTCTCATGAATTACAGAACGGCTACAATAACATGCAATGAATTATGTCCCAGACTCTCCCCCTGATCCTTCTCACAGAAATTCCACTTAAAAATGTATTTAAAACTGGCTAATAACACTAAAATAAGAACATCAAGTAGCCATTTGTGCAATTATAGCTAATACTGTTTTATTTGTGGCCTGTCGGTGGGGTAAGAAAATGCATTTCTTTTAGTTATGTCTTACTTATTAGGGTTACTGTTAGTGGGTTAAGTGTAGTGGGTTAGGGTTAGGTTTGGGGGTTAGGGTTAGGTTTGGGGGTTAGGGTTAGGTTTGGGGGTTAGGGTTAGGTTTGGGGGTTAGGGTTAGGTTTGGGGGTTAGGGTTAGGTTTGGGGGTTAGGGTTAGGTTTGGGGGTTAGGGTTAGGTTTGGGGGTTAGGGTTAGGTTTGGGGGTTAGGGTTAGGTTTGGGGGTTAGGGTTAGGTTTGGGGGTTAGGGTTAGGTTTGGGGGTTAGGGTTAGGTTTGGGGGTTAGGGTTAGGTTTGGGGGTTAGGGTTAGGTTTAGTGGGTTAGGATTTGAATTAGTGGGTTAGGTTTAGTGGGTTAGGATTTGAATTAGTGGGTTAGGTTTAGTATTAGTGGGTTAGGTTTAGTGGGTTAGGGTTAGGTTTAGTGGGTTAGAGTTTGAATTAGTGGGTTAGGGTTTGAATTAGTGGGTTAGGGTTAGGTTTAGTGGGTTATTAGGGTTAGAGTTAGTGGGTTAGGGTTAGTGGGTTAAGTGTAGTGGGTTAGGGTTGGGATTAGTGGGTTAGGGCTAGATTTAGTGGTTTAAGGTTAGAGGGTTAGGTTTAGTGTATTATTAGGGTTAGGGTTAGTGGGTTAAGGTTAATTTCATTGGGTTAAGGTTAGGGTTAGCGGGTTAGGGTTAGATTTAGTGGGTTATGGGTAGGGTTAGTAGGTTAACGTTAGGTTTAGGGGGGTAGGGTTAGTGGGTTAAGGTTCATTTTAGTGGGTTAGGGTTAGGTTTACTGGGTTAAGGTTAGTGGGTTATGGTTAGGGGGTTAGGGTTATGGGGTTAGGGTTAGATTTAGTGGGTTAAGGTTATGGTTAGTGGCTTAGGTTTAGTTGGTTACGGTTAGGGGGTTAGGGTTAGGATTGGGGGTTAGGGCTAAATCTAAGTATAAGTAGCCAAAAAATCGTGTCGGTGTCTGGAAACTACTGAAATGGACAGTTCTAAATCAGGATTCTTTTTCAGACATTCCTTTTATGTCACAAGCAATACAATTTTCTGTGGTATTCAGATATTCAAACTGTTATAACGATTATTACTGTAAATATATTTTTAATCAATTTCTTTGTTTATTTTGTGTTGTTTAAGTGTGATTGTTGTGCAAATGCCAGTGCAAAAGGAATTAAAACAGTTAAAATAAGTGTCAAATCTAATTTAATCTTAGGTGATTTGGAGTAGGCGGGTTGAATCTTAAATTATCCACAGGAGTCAGGTGTGTATGGACTTTACAAACACAGAGGAGCACTTCTGGATTTACCTCCACATTCCAATAAGTTGAACCAAGAGCTTTATGTTGATAGTCTGAAAAGTGTTACGTATGCTCAGATGGAACCGTGAATTTTTGTTTTTAAATGCTGAACCTTATCATAACTCTTTTTTAGCATTATTACCTGGGAACATCTTAAGTTAACTGAATGATTTTATTTTTCTTTATTTATCTGCATTACAATCAGACTGTGGCTTTGGTGCATGTTCTCGCTGTACACTGACTACAAATATAGTGTCACAATGACCAAAATCTATGAAAGTTTTTCCTAGTTTTTAGTTTTTGGCGAGGATTACCGAAGTCGAGATGAAATTTACAAGTCAGCTTTCAGAACAGACTGCCAAATACATGAAATCCAAACAGAAGAAAGCATATCAGTCCAAAGTGGATAAATTAAAGGTTAATATTACAGATCTCCAGGTTTATCAGTAAGTGAAACTGAAAGAGAGATTGCAGAAGACTAAAGAGTACAGAAAGCAGCTGATGAAAAGGGTGCATAGACAGCTGAACAGTCCCTTAAGACTCAGGAGCTGGAAGAGCTTGTGCAAAAGTTATGAGATGACTAAAAGCTGTTGTAATGCAAAAATAATATTAGGACCACCAGAGGGAGCGATGTGATAGTGGGACAGACATATGTGCACTACTTCTTGTGCTGGTAGTTGAATAAGCATGGCTGCTCAGGATGGCAGGCGTGAGTTATAGGTCAGATTTGCACCTTGCAGTTCGTGAAATATTTCAGACAGAAGTGAAAACTCGACAACCGTATGTGTAGTCATTTTTATGACCAATTTAGCACATATTTTTGAGATCTGCGGAAAAGGGGTGCTCACAGTTGGAAAAAGAAGATCTTGCGGTTGTCGTTGCTGTTAAGCGTTTCCATCAGTACCTCTATGGCTGTAATTTCAAAATTCATCCTTGTTTGGTGAGTCACGCTGCATCCCTCCGCCAGCCTCTGTCCACACACAGCATTGGGAACTGACTGGAAAACACTAAAAATACTATTTTCAGGATAATATTTTCTGAAACTCACTCCTTTGTCCTTCTTTGTTTTGTTTTTTGGTACCAGGCTGGAGGCAGAATATTTCAGACAAGATAAATGCCCAGGATGCCTCTAAATATAATGAGTTTATTTAATACACTGGATCATAATCACTGGACATTTATTAGAAGCATTATGGCCGCTGATGTATGCAGGTGCTGTTTACTGTTACAGTCACAATGTGAGATGAGTGTAGCTCCGGCCTTTGGCAAAGCTCCAGTCTGAAGGCTGTAAATATTCTGTAGAGTTCAGTGTACCCAGTGTGCACAGTGCCCTGTCCACTGCACAGTGCCCTGTCCACTGCCCAGTGCCCTGTCCACTGCCCAGTGCCCTGTCCACTGCCCAGTGCCCTGTCCACTGCCCAGTGCCCTGTCCACTGCCCAGTGCCGTTGGAAATCCATTTTTCCAGATGCTGTAGCCGACCGTGGCCTTTTCCTTAAGTAAAAAAACAGTTACGCCATGAACACATGGACTGGTGTGTGACGTCACAGCAGAGCAGAGCTCAGACACTCATGTTCACACACCAGTACACACTCCTGTTACACAAACTACAACAACTGTGGTGCATATTTGACCAAAGCCACGTGGTTTCACAAAATAACACACGTGCACTGACCTGAAAACCCCTCCAGACTGCCCCGCTGTTCGGGTCAAACAGACCTGCAGATTCTTTCCACAGACACTCATCTGCACTTCCAGGTCAGCGAGGCAGGATGGTCAGAGTGGCAGAGTGCGGAGGTCACTGTGGCAGGGGGCAGTGGTCAGAGTTGAGTGGCAGGTGCGGTTGTCAATGTGCCATGGTCACTGTAGCACTGTGCAGAGGTCAGAGAGGCATGATGCAGAGGTCAGCAGTGCTGCACTTGTTACTTGTTGTAGTTACTGAACACAGAGAAAGACAAACTACACCTCTCCAATACCACAGTCACAGCTGGACCAGGGGAGGTCTGAGTTAGATTGGTGGTCTAAAATGAAACAGAACTATGGATAAGGCAAATTTACACACTAGAATATTTTTTTTTAACGTTTGGAAATTAAAATTAACCTCTTCTCGTCTCTCTTTTTTTTTTTATACAGGTGCGGGGGTCACTGTTGGAGAGCGTCATCTCCAATAGGGCCGAGTACAAGGAGAACTGCAGCAGGACTCTGGCCCTCACCGGTCTCTCTCAGTCTGGTCAGTCAAACTGTCATGTTGTAAATCGTATTCATCACATTTACAAAGCAGGAAGAGTTCTGACCATACACTTGCCTCTTTATGTGCCACAGGAGTCTTCTGTAACGGGAGCTTTGACTCGTTTGCCTGCTGGCCTCACTCTGCCCCTGGGAACGTGTCCATCCCCTGCCCCTCCTACTTACCATGGATACAACAAGGTACTACTACTACTACTACTACTACTACTTTTACTTACTAGTAGGGCAAAATCACTGCACAAATGACTTTCTTGAGACAGTAGACTATGATTCTTTGCTTTTTCTGTGGTACCAGTCTGTACTCTGGGCTGCCATGGGGCTGACTGACACTGTGATTTACAGACAGCACGAGGAGGGCTCACAGGGAGTGCCTGGAGAATGGGATGTGGAGGCAGAAGGACAATTCTTCAGATGTATGGAGAGAAGACTCTGAGTGTCGGGAGCACCGCTACTTCATGAAGGAGGTAGACCCTTGAAGGACACAGTTTTTAAATGGTTTACTATGGTCCAAAGTTCTTCCTCTCTTACCTTATGCATTCGGAGCATCCTAATTCTTCCCTCTGATGAGTTTATAAGCACTTTTCACAGTTTCAAAGGTCTTTGCTAGTGAAGTGAAGTTAAAGGGGCTGTATTTTGATGTTTTCTATGTTATAACGTTTCCTCATTATATGCAGAGTTGAGATGTGTTTTGTTTCGTTCACGCAATATTTTACTCAAAAAAATGAGTTCTTCTGTCAAAGAGAAAACACTGTTCCACCTTGTGATGTCATGTGGTAATTCAGGAAGTGCTCCACTCTGTTACATACACTATAAACCTTCACCTAGACTCAGTCCAGGAACTGTCTACTAAACAAAAGTTAAAAGGTGCTTTTAACTCGGATATTTACCACAAAATGACATCACAACGATTACTCAGACATGAGTGAATGAAACAAAACACACCTCCAGGTCTGTTTGTGGTGAGGTAACAACATTAGAACATGGCAGAACGCTCATAAAAGTCTGATGTGCGTAATATAGGAGCTGTAAACACATGTTTTCTTTGCTGTTGTGCGTGAACAGGAAGAGCAGCTGTTACGTCAGACCGCCCTCAGGCTCATCTCGGTGATCGGCTACTCCCTGTCACTGGTGTCCCTGTGTCTGGCAACCCTGCTCATGGGCATGCTCAGGTCTGTACAAACCACCAGCATTTGTGTATTATAAATATTTGTTTTCATTTTCACTCATATTTTGCAAAAAACCTAGTAAAACAAACATGGTGACGCCGGCGGATGGTGATGGTGTCTTATAAAAACTTTCATCTGAAATAAAGTGTCCTGATGCCCAGAATTAATATACATTTTGTCCATGAGGTCGCCCTGAATGCAATGACAAAAATTACATCTGACAAAAAAGCCAATGAGCTTATCAACTATTTGAAAAAAAAAAAAGACATACTGAACCAAAAAGTCAATGACATAATGCCTCTATCTGAGATAAACTGCTCTCAGTGCCACTTTGAAAATGCATGGGGTCAGAAAATGTTGTTTGTCATATACAATTGAAATTTGGCACTGACATCGTTCTTGTCATACTGAACAGAAAAGCCAAAGAAGACATTTGCATCAGTGTTACCATGGCAACAGTCAACATTTCTTATAGAAATGACAGATAGAAAAAACATGGGTTTTGTTGAACTGGGATGAAAACTTGTCATAGATGATTGAGATTTGAAAAAGCCAATAAGGACATACTTTTATCAGCAGCCATGCATTTGGCACTGTTCGAAATGGTCTCAATGGAATAAATGGAGCAACACATATATACTGATCATGGTATGTGAACAATGTGACAATGTGAAGTAATATCTGTTTTCATTTATTTGTGGTCAGTTTATCTGTATACACTGAATCTGTCCTCTCAGTATTTCCACCAACCTCTTCAGGGACCACAGGAGTAAATGAGCATCCATGTTATAACCCACACCAGCGTCCCTCCTATGACCTTTGTTATTATTATTGTTTAAATGACTCTTCTGTGAAAGCCTGTTTTTGTTCTAGAAAACTCCACTGCACCAGGAACTACATCCACATGAACCTGTTTGTGTCCTTCATCCTGAGGGCAGCTGCGGTCATCTGCAAAGAGCTGGTCCTGCACTTCATGTACACCCACCTGCCCACGGACGATCAGAGCTCCTACCCCAGCTCCACGGTACACCAGCACCCACCAAACACCCACCTGAGACCCCACCCAAGGCTCCACCTAACATTCACCCAAGAAGCCACCCAAGCCCCATCCAAGGCCCCCAGAGCACCCACAAAACATCCACCTGAGCCCACATATGTCCTACACCCACCCAAGATCCTGCTCAAAAACCCACCCAATCACTCACCTGAGGTACCACCCAATGCTCACCCAGCACCCAAACCCACCTCAGCCCCTCCCTCCACCCAAACCCTCAGCTAACACCCACCCTGCACCACACAGACCCCCAAACGACACCCACTTCAGATGAATCCTGCTGTATTTTCCAACCGCACCACAACATGTGCAGATTAGACATTTGCCCTGTCTCAGATCAGCCACTAGAGGGACCCAGAGGGATGGGAGGGCATCTGACACAATGGTATATACAGGAGAAGGAATGGGAAAGCATGTGACACAGAAGGGTGTAGAAGGATGGGACAATATTAGAAATAGAAATTTAGAAATAAATAGATAGGAATAGGATTTTTTTTACTGTTGCTGTGGCTTTAGCTCCCTCTTGTGGTCAATGAGGTAATGCACAAGTCCAGCAGTGTGTACAAGTTTGTAGTTTGTGATCTAACATAGGCAAAACTCACCTGTCCAGCCAGAACCACACGCTCCAAGACAGATTAACCAATCAGAAAAGCCTATGGTCTGTGTAAACATGGCTGCGTTACACAAAAAAGGGAAAAAAAAACAACACACAAGACCGAGAAACAGTGCAGATCATAACAGAATAAACATTCAAAGCACCAAACTATGACTTATCTCGTCCAATGGTCCAGTTCCAGTCCCAGTCCCTCTGGATTCCATCAGAATGTTGAAGATTAATTATACAGTGTGCAGAAGAATCCAACTGTTTGGTCTCTTTAAATGCAGTCAGTTAATTTGACTTAAAATAAAGACTAAATTCAGTATTGTTTTTGTATTGTTATTGTCACCTAAGAATGCTCAAGATAAATCAAGTGCAATTTTTTTAAACCTACTGGTTAAAAAAAAATGGTTAAAAAAATAAATAAATAAATAA
>JACN01004202.1:0-16201 GCA_000787155.1 Scartelaos histophorus | reverse complement strand
ATATATATATATAAATTTTAAAATTTGTTGTTGTGACAAGCCTGTTATCTTATGAGTTTTGACCCTTTAAGATTGCTTAAATCAGCGGTCCCCAACCTTTTTTGCCTCACGGACCGGTTTAATGTCAGACAATATTTTCAGGGACCGCCGTTTAAGGTGTGGCGGATAAATACAACAAAATAATATGATATGACCCAAATGGTGAAGCAGTTTTGAGGGCTTCAGTGCCTCATTCGAGAGCCTCATTCGCAGCATATTATGAAGCAGTTTTGAGGGCTTCATTGCCTCATTCGAGAGCCGGTCGCCGCATATTATGCAGAGCAGCTCGGTGCAGTGGGAATCTCCTGTTGGGATAAATCCCTATTTTAAGTAGGACTCCTGATATTGTCTATTAAATGTAGCTTTCTTTTTCTTGGAAGTCGTAGGCTCCTCTTCTGTCTCCAGGCGGGCCTTTTCGCCTTTGCAAAGAAACTTTCCAAAGACGTTGGTTTTTTACTCATTTTGCTGCTCCTGAGTTTCATTTTAGCAGTGACCGAGAAGAGCGCCTTGACCTGCGTCAAGAGTGACATAGACGGATGTAACAGAGAATCGGGTAATTTTTCAAAATAAAATATCTTTCAGATTCTGAAATAAATAAAACGGAAGTAATGTAAGTTATTTATTCTTTCTGTGCGGCCCGGTACCGGTCCGCGGCCAGGGGTTGGGGAGCGTTGGCTTAAATTACATAGAAAGTGATCATGACCAGAAAGAAATCCGATTTGTTTTTGTGTTTAAATGCCATTTTAATAGTTAATAGTTTAATGGTAAGTATGTTCAAATATGTAATTATTTCATGTAATTAAGAAACATTGTTAATCTTATCTTCTCTGCTCCATTTAGGTGATCATATACATTATTGTTTCTGCTTCATGTGGAGGCCTTGCTTGGCCGAACTGTGTCAAAAAATAAGTGGACTTTGGAGGCCATGGAGAGAGAGGGGAACAAAAAGTGAAAGCATTGGTTTAACGCTGACTTCAAATGAACAACATTAAAAGCTGTTACAGTCTAGCTTTAAATCCAGTGGAAAATACAATGGTCCCTCCCAGTGTCCTCTTTAAATGCACATCTACAGATTGCCTTCTGGAGTCCCAAATAACTACCATGGTTATGAAGTAATGGAACTACACTCGTCTTATGTTTTCCTAATACGTACACGGGCTGATGTATTGGTTTGTTGTATGACCACCTATCTATGTATACATTCATGAAATCCTTGGGAAAAACGTCACTGTGGAAGATATTGTTGCTAGCAAAATGCCTGTTGGATGAAAAGATTTAACACGACTTGCTAGTGTGGGTAGCATACCATATTACAGTTTCATAGTCATTTGCGGACATCTTCAATGAGAAAACCCTTTGTTTTATTTTCAAGCACAGTCTTAGCTTCATCAGTAGATATGGTATAATTAGAAATGATCTCGCAAATAAATTGTAAATTATAATAATCCATATTAATCAGTTTGAAAGGTGCCATAGTTATTTTAAATTAAGACTCCAAGACTTCTCTGGGGCTTTTCTCTTTGAAGTAGGTAGGATTGTTTCTTCACCAGTTCTTTATTGACCTTTAATATGTAGTGTCTTCATGTTTATTCTGTTAAACAATGCACTTTTACATTGTAAATATGTATGCTTCCACCCTTGTGGTTTATAATCGTGTAATTATTAAATTATTGTACATTCAGATTTCAATTAATAAATACTGGTCATATTAGACTAACTTGTGTTTTTTTAAGGATGGAATGTGTTCATAGACAATCTAAAAATAAATGAGAAAGTAAGTAATTTAAAAAGATATTTGATAAATCAGTGTGCAGATCTGGGTAATTATAGCAGCAAATATACTACTGGTACACTAAAATCTAACAATTAAGTATTCTCAATTTATATTATAGACTAAGATTAAAATATAAATTACTTGTAACTTGCAGTCTGGGTAGGGTAAAAAAATAATAATAAAGCAATCCACTGCACTCAAGTATATCGCCATTAGGGGTCGTGCATGTCCCTCACTCACAGGGAGCGGCCCAAAATAAGATAGTTTTTAAGTCTTACGTTCAAGTATTAAATAGTCAGTGACAGGCCATAATCAACTAAGGTCAAACACTGAGTCAGTCAGTCAAGTCAGTCAGACATTGTTTTTGATGAATTATACATTTGTAAAGTCATTTATAAAACAAAAAACACATCAACAGGTGCGTCTAATGAATCATGTGGTACGCATGCGCGGCTTTGGGTCAGGTAAAAGCGTGTGGAAAACAGACGAAGAGTTGTAACCTAATTTGATGTAACGCATTATTTAATTAATTATTTAACTATTTAAATATTTCACTTAATATTCAACATGCATTCTTAAAACGCCATATTAATCTTTATATTTATAGTTTCACAAAGCAAATAAAAGCTAAAAATGTACAATATTGACATTTTGTTTGTTAGCGTACCCGTTAGCGTGGCCAACTGAAGTGCCCAAAAGTGATCTGATCTATAACCACAGGGAAACGGGTAAGAAAGGCCCTCTACTATTTTTATTAGTGAAATTGAACTGTATTTATTTATTAATTTGTTTACATTTCTGAGGTAAACCACGCTGATTTGTGTAATGCAATGTTGGACATGAAATAGCTGTTAAATTTTAGCTAGCTTTTCTTACAAATGGTGTGCACTTGCTTTGCTTGATTATACTTAATGATACATTAATATTCTTATACCACACAATAGCTTGAAATCAAAGTAATTTAACTAGTTGCTTTGCTTCCACATTAAATCAAAGCAAGTGCCTTTTCTAACTTGAAGTCATCTGAAAAAAACAAAACAAAACTTGAAGTCATCTGTGTCTAGCCTGTTTGATTCAGTTAGTTTAGCGTTAGTTTGTAGTTATAGTGATCTGAGATAATATTGACAAACTGACAACACAAATTTTCCTTTCCCTCTAATTAAAGCCCACCATAAACCATTCATGAACTGCACAGAGTTTTCTTTGTTTTTTGTAGGTGTGTACTATGTTTACTTCTGGCTGCTAAAAATAGAGGTTAACTGGAGGCCTCTTCACAGGAGGATAATCCACCAGGACCAGTTTAAGTGTGTGTGTGCGTCTCTTTTATTGCCTCTACCAAAGAAAAAAGGATGTATTAAAGGTGCACTGTGTTACTTATCAGATAGCTAATCCGCCACCTGTTTGTTTCCATAGAGATGATGTTACTTTGTCTGAATTGGTTTCATACTGTGGCAATTTATTCATTATCATTATTCTTCCATTCATTCAATTATGGGTGTTTTATATTGCTCAAAGATGATGCACACCTACAGTTAGTGGGCCCTCCTCTCCACAGATCTGACCTGTATCTTGGTCTGGTGGCATCTCCTATTTGTTTCCATGAAGTTAGTTGAGTTTAATACCATACTATGAAATATTCCAACCAAAGCAATTACATCATCATGGGAACTAAAGTGTAAGCCGATCCTCCACCAAGTTACATAGTGCAACTTTAAACATGAAGTTATATGTTTATGATAATGCAGCGAGCTGTATTGCTCAGCTTGTTCTAAAGTAAAGGGGCAAACTTTAGCCTGTGGGGGTCTCCTCTATTAATGGGACCCGCTCTGTGACACTTGTGTAGCCTTGTATTTTATCCAGCATTTGTACTACCTTTAATCTGGATAGTCCTATTCACAATGGGAATCTGAGAGTGAACAGTTGTTTAGCCTGTAAAATCTCTGTCTCAAAATATCACCAAGGATTGTTGCAACATATTAAACTGCTCCTATGCCTAATTCTTTGGATTGTTTTATCAATGCCCTAAAATAATAGTGTCTAATACTGTCAGAGTTGTAAATGCATTTTTAGGCGTAAGCAGCATTATCCTCCTCAGAGTATTTCAGTAATTTGCAAGAGATCATTGTAATTTGAGCTTTGGGCATTCTAATAGTTTAGCTTGTCTATTGCTCAGGGGACATAAAAACATGAATGCCAATGGTATAATAAATAAATAATAAAGTTCATGGATGTAGTCACTAATACAAATGATCAGGTTCAACATTAGTAAATTTGCCTTTTGGATTAAAACAACCACAATTTCTGTTCTGTTCAGAGAAATTGTAATACTGTTATTTGATCATCCTTCACTGGATTTCTTGGCTCATATTATTGTCTGGAAAGGCTTAATAATAGGCGTTCTTTCTGTGTCTCTCATCACATTAACTGATACATGGAGCTGAAGCCACAGTAGTTGAGTTATTGTGCTGTTTTCTATGCTTTACAGAGGACTGCGTTGTCTGGTGGTATGTTCGCTGGAAGCCCCCCGCCCCTCCCATGACCCTCTGCTCAGACCTGATGTGGGTGGCTTTGTGCCCTGGACTTTAGAAGCTTCATCTACAACTGAGTGTCCCTCTTATGTTCAGTCTATCCTCCAAAACAACAGCATACTACTAGGAAATTGTAGGCAATTTAATTTTAATTTTTTTTTTTTTACTTTTTAATGTCATACATTCAGCTTTATTAGTAAAAAAATAAATACATTTCTAGGTCAGGACAATTCTACTTATTTGCATGTACAGCCTTTAGATGAGTTAAAGCTTTTTGAGAGCCGTTGTTCAGCTGCAAACTAATACAATTAGGATCCTGTAATTAATGCTTTACAATGTTCTGTAGATGCAAAAATGCCAGTGTCCTTTTCAGTTTGCTGTATCTATGGACACGTTATTGCTTTGCCTGGAATGTTCAACAGTATGCGACTATACTTCTTTCTATAGACACAACAGGCGACTGCACTAGGCCAAGTTACAGGTCAGATCTGTGTTGGGTTGACCCAGTTCAAAAAGCACCTGTTATTGAGTAAATGCAAAATAGTCAGGCAAAGCAGAAACACTTATGTGGAGACAAGCAGATAGTAGACCCTCTCCATCAGAAAAGTTGCATAGTGCATCTTTAATTTAGCTCATATAAAGTTAGAGATGTTCTTTCATGATACTGTTGTATTAGGATCAGTTTAGAAAATGTAATAATTTTTGCTCTGTACTTTACAAGTTTCCCCCCGTAAAGATTAGTTTCCAGCCAGGGTCATGCGCCTCGTATAGATTATGCAGAAATAGCGTAGGTCTTAAAGGTCTTAGACTCAGGTGTCACTCTGCTGTGGTAGCATGTGTTGAGCTGTGTGTTCATTCTGAGTCTCATTCCTTCCTGTTTTTATTGCCTTGGGAAACTTGTGTGATGTCTGTAGCTTTAACTGGTGTTATGCTAATTCTCCTGCACAGGCCATTCACTCAGAAAAGAGGGACTTTGGTGCTTAGCAACAGTGAATGCCATCAGCCCCGTCGACTCTGGCCACTCCCCCTACGCTGTGGTCCGCATGGATAAGGTAACGTGCTTTTTCAGGCCGCACTTCTGTAAACTTTGGAGCATAGCTTTGCACGGGGCACGCTGCTTGGCTGGACCTTGACACGCCTGTTATTGACAAACTACGTCGGCCAGTCGCTCATTGCATTTGTGCTACTACTGATCTACTTGGGGAACTACTTCTCTTCCTCTGCTAAAGGAACATATTACAATTTTCCTCATATGATGGATTTTTTCCCCTACCCTAAGCTGTTACTCTCAGTGGATCTTTAAAATGGTTAGTTAATTAGTTTAGCCAGATCTTGAAGTTGCTTAATTTGTCATGGATAAATTTGACTGTAAAAAGATGTCAAATTGGACCTATCCTTGGGTTAACAGCCAGGCACTTTGAACCACTGGTAAGTTATTAGTATTGTAACCTTTTGTGAATGTGTGGGCTAATTTGTGGGTTTATTTTTCCTCTGTTAAAATTCTACAGTCAAGGATAAATTTGCCTATTGCAAGATGGCAAATTGAACCTGCCCTTGGTATAACAGCAACACTCTTTGAACCCCATATGCGTTGTTATTATTGTAAACCTGTTGTCCTAATTTGTGTGTTCATTTCTTTATAAAATTGTAAGGTCAGGGACTGTGTGTCAGGTGCACAGGTGCCTCCTATTACAGAACAGGTTTAAGGCTATTTCCAGTGGAGATACCTCTTTGGTGTTATTGTCTTGTGTCAGAAAATACCGCAGTGGCCCTGGAGGAGCTGCCCGTGCCAAGGTTCAATGTACACTGCAGCCTGCCCAGCCTATATTTTATCTGAGTGGGCAGATTACGGTGTAGCATGTCTCTACCCTATTTTAATCCACTACTTGTTTTCATGGTTGCTGAATGAACTAATGTTTCAGATCTTACTGTCCAAGTGAATGAAGGTACGTGTTTATATTTCACACACAGGGGTCAGTGGTGATAACTGCTGGTCTAAGCTGTGAAGCCAAACAATGCTGACCTTTTGCTAACATGGTGGCTATTTATTATCCCTATTGAAAATGTCACTGCACGGTTTGTACTTTGTAGTCATGTGTATTGAAATTGTATCCCTGCGTAAATAATGCCAGTAGTGTTGTCACGATAATAAAATTTTGATTTTTGATACTAATTACACTTTACTCAGTACACAATACCGATTCCACAGTGATGATAAACTAGTGGTCTATTGTCGTGTACCTGTGGTCTTATACTTGTTCTGATACAGCTCAAGATCATTCTAGATTTATTGAGGAAATTCTGTTAATTACTGTCTTGTGAATGTGACGTTTTCGTATCTATACTTGCTAAAATGAGTATCTAGTTTTTATACTAAATTGATCATTGATTAGTATCTGATTTTGATACTTTTGACAGCCCTAATGTTAGTATTTTTGTTTTAATTACCTTATTATTAATATTAGTTACTGTTGATTTTTCCATTTGTTATTTCACGTTGTACATTCATTGTACATTTGTTATTTCAATTACTTGCTTGGAAGCTGAACCATGTTGTGGTCATCTTTAAATAGCTGTTTTGGCGAGACGGCAATGTGACATGCTATAATTTAGTGTAGCTCAATTACTCTTATGAATGAAGCCAACAGCTTGGTCTCAGAGTATTGACATATTAAATTATATCATTAGAAAGATGCCAAGAAGCCTCAAGGTGAAATTGCAAGTCGCAACGTCATGCAGTACACTGTAATCTGCCAACTATAGCATTATACAGTATTAGACCATTTGCATTTTTTATATCCACGTCATGAATAAGTGATTGCAGCTACTGTTACCAGTCAGGAGTCAAAACACTTTCTTTGAAATTAAGGTGTGTCCATTTTCAAAGAAGCTTGGTGGAAAAATCTTTGAAACCTGAAACTAGCTATTAGTTGCGAAAAATAAATGAAATTATGAATGTTTTTGTATATGTCTTTAACTGACAATTAGCAATTGATTTCAGACATATTTCATGTTTGTTGTCTTAGCCTTCAGGATTAAAAGTTTGATCTTAATCTTATTTCATTCTCTACAGATTATGTGTTTGATTTTAACAACATAAGTCATTTACTTATTCAGTTTTCTTACAAACAAAATTCTCATTTATTTATTTGTTCATTTCTCTTTTTGCAGATTTTTTACTAAACACCACTAGACACCATTTCATGTTCTTGGAAGTCTACAATGTCTGACAAAAACTTTAACATGTCTTGTGAGGACCAGGATGATGCCCCATTATTTTTGTCAAATAGAGGTCGTTTGTTAGACATTGACGACAACTACTCATTATCCGTGTCACCCGACTCTGCTAGCTGTAATTTTAACCTGAGTGAGAGAGAAGAGTGCACATCCCCAGATATTGACACACAGAGTGCAGCTGGACCTATCCTGCATTCACACAGCACTATAATAACTCTACCGCAAGGAAAGCGCTTCACTAATTTCAAGAATACTTCTATAGCCACATCGGACAGTAGCAGTATCAATTTTTGGAATGATAGCTTGAGTGTTTTGAGCTGCCAAGATTCTGAAGGAAACACAACATTTTATAAGACTCCATCAGAGGGAAGCAACAGTGAAGTGGCATCTCCAGATTCAATTGGGATGAGTTCGTGTAGGACGTCCAATAGAGGGTCCATGGATCTCTCCTTCAGTTCTGCAGAAATGGTAGTACGGAGCAACAGCTTTGTCCTGGACCAGCAAGCTTCAGTGTTATCCTCACTTGAGGAGTCCCCAGCTCCTCCGGTCTCAAGCAATGATGAATCAAAGTCTCTGTTAACCCCTTTGAGTGAAACAGGTAGTGCAGGTGACCAAGCTGGAGACCACCCTGGCTTTGGGATGACATTTGTGGTTGGAGATAAAGTAGAGCTTCCAAGCGAAGAGCGTGAAGCGTCATCTAACTCGTCTTTCTTAGCTTTGCCAGGAGAGGGCAAGCATCACAGTCCCACCTTCCTTTACAAAAATTCAGATTTTACGAATGACACCCCATTTATTTCCTCTAGATCTGAACTGTTGTATGAATCTAAACCAACTGGCCAAGCTAAATCAAGTTTGTCTGAGGAGTCCCATAGAATGTCCATGGACCTGTCTTTGAGCTCTGCAGAGATGGTGATACGAGGAAACAGTTTTATCCTGGAGGAGGAAGCTGTACCTTCACTGATGTCTTCATTTAATGAGTCTCTAGCTCCTCCAACCTCAAGTCATATTGAATCAAAGTCTCTATTGGCATCTGCTGCTAGTGTGAACGATGGTGCAGTTGACCAGGCAGGAAACCAGACTTCTCTTGGGACCACATTTGTAGTGGGAGATGAGGTGGAGCTCCCAAGTGAAGAGGATGTAGGAATGTGTAACTCTTTCTTAGCTTTACCAGGGGAGAAAGATGGCCTTCACGTCACTTTTCTCTATGAAAACTCCACGTCAGATTGTGCAAATGATGCCCATTTTATTTGCTCTGAAGCTGAACTGCTCAGTGAATCCCAGCCTCTCTCAACTCCAGATCAAGCTATGACATTTGAGTTCAAATCATTGCGTTCTGTACAAGATATTGATAAAGATATTCATACTTCTACTCCTGTACAAAACCTGGGGACCCATCTGCCCAATTTACCTTCTTTTGCTGTGTCACCCTGCACAGAAAATACTGGAAGTCCTGCTCTCCAGCCTGTGTCGAGGAAGAAAAACTGTGTCTCTCCCAAACAATTTGAGAGAAGAACCCCAGATTCAGTCGGAAAAGTCACTAAAATGGAAGTTGACAAGTTTCCAAAGTCCGACATGAGCAGTGTGAAATGTAAAGTGATGAGAAGATCTGTAGCATCAAGTTTTCTACAGGATAAACCACCGCAAATTAATGCTAAACAAGAATGTAACAAAGTTGGATCTAGGCCCTGCCCCACCAGAATTAATAACTGTGCAACAACCCCAGTCTGTAAAAATGCCCTTAATTCTCAGAGAAAACTACACATTGGAGCTAATAAAGACTCAAAAGACTCACAAAGAAATTCTATTGTTTCTGAAGAGTCCCAAGCAAAGAGTAAAACAGTCCCTGCATCACTCAGCACTGATGCAAGGAAACAAGCTCCTGGAGTTCACAGTAGTACAGCCAGTTGTGACACCAAGCAAGAACCCACAGGCCAAGCTAATGCTGATCCAAAAGTGAATATTGCAAATGCCACCATCTGTTACCCAGATAAATCACCACAAAAAAATGACAAAGCGATCACAAAACCAGCTCCAAAGACAGATAAAACAAACACAATCAAAAATATGAAATCTGGCTCTTCTTTAGGCCATGAACAGTCAACCCCCAGTACCCCAAGTACACGTCTGCGCTCTAAATCTGAATGTTCCACTGCACTGTCTAGGCTTTTCAGAATTGCAACGCCTCAAAGATTTTCAGCTAATTTTACCAAATCAAAAACCGAAATCCCAAAGAGCCAGACCAAACCAGGAAACCAGATAAATTCCTCTCAAAGTAAACTTGGATCCGCAAAAGAATCCACCGAAACTAAATGTAGAACAGTGAAGAAAATTGGGTTGGTGGTAAGTAGTTTTTCTGGATAATTTTTGACTCATTTAAATTGTATCTTTCTGATTTCATTTTTGTTTGCAGTCTCATTCCAGGACATTACCGTCAGCGTCCTGTACAGAGACCAAGACCAGGGTGCATGGACAACTTTCCTCAAACCTAACAGGCAGAGCATCCACCTCTAAATCTCCAGCTGCCAGTCCCATGACGACGGCTCCCATGGCAACCACTCCTTTCAACAAGCAGCAACCAGGAGCATCAGGTAGAGAGGGCAACAGGGCCGCTACACGTGTGGGCACTCCACTGCTCAAGAGCAAAATCACAGGTGAGCAAATGTTTTGGATAGGTGTGATGTGTGTGCCAGAAATCACTTTAAACACACAAAATTAAAGGAAGCACTTGCTAGAAATGGTTCTACTCAGCAATTAGTAAATAGTAGTGAGTGTGAATAACATGGGTACTTTATTTTGTGATCAGAATCAAAATTCAAAAAATTTAGTATGTGACACAACGTAATATTATACATTAATTTTACTCCAATAAACGTTTAACACTACATGAACTTTAAATGTAGATAAAAGATTGGTCCTATAGTTTTATTATAGGCCACAGAGATGCTTTCATAAATGACCTCATACTAGTTACTAGTTACAGTTGTTACCATTTTACCTCCCGCAGAGGGCACTGTTGAGCATTCCCATCCCACTGTTCCTGTGTTTGATCCTGGGCCTCACAAGCGGAAAGCAGAGCTGGTCACAGATGTCAGAGTGTCCCGTTGTAGTCCGGACAATCAGGTCCCAAAGCAAGTCCCAAAGCAGGTCCCCCTTTTGTTGCACTATTCAGTCGGACAGAAGGTTTAGGGAAAGGCCGCAGACTCTTCCTCTCGAGGGAAATCATCTGTACCAGTGGAAAGTCCAAGGGAAGGAAAGGGAGGTTTGGATCTCAGCAGAAGGCTAAAAGTGAAACACAAACTTTAAATTTTAAACGGGCTGCAAGTAGAGAGGGACAGAACCACCAAACTTTATTAACTACTTATACTGCTACTGTACCCTGAAATTTGAAATGCGGACTGTGGTATGTTCTATCGGTATGTTGCTGCACGGAGTATTTTATTTTAATCTTTTTAGTTGCATACACTCCCCATTTTGACACCATTTGACATATATTATGTCAGATTTTTCAGATTTCATTCTTTGATGTTTATCCAATTTTAAGATCTGTTAGATTTTTAAGGAATCTTTGCTAATTTTGATGTTTGCATAGGTCAACTGTATTCTGTATGTTTATTGATACACTGCTTATTTTATTTTAGGTAATAGAAAAGCTCCTGGAGACACTGTCCCAGCTACTAATAACAAGCCAAGTTCATCCCAGCACCTTCAGACCCCCTCTCGCTCCTCTCTGATGGGCCCCCCTCCCACACCTGTGTCCAGACTCCAACAACAGAAGACCTTTGGACCGTCCAGGATCCAACCAGGGTCCAAAGAGTCTGGAGTTCACAGGGAGACCAGTGACAGTGCCAAGACAACACAAGGTGAGACAGATTTACAAAGACTGAGTCCCATCCATCCAAAGTTAAAGACCCTGAACTTTAAATGAGAGGCTTAGTTTTAATAGTGACCAACTTCAGAGCTCCACAAGATAAATCTCCTTTAAGTCCCTCCTTAATGTCATTTCTCCATCCATCTTCTGCTGTTGTTGTATGTTACTGAGGCTGTATTCAAGTTATTATATTTTCTCTCAACATGTATATTTTATAGATTAACGTTTTATAATGATTTTAAGATGGAGTATAGGGATTAAAGGTCTTGTTGGTTTTCATGTTTTGTAGTTTTTTTGATTGCTGTGATAATAAATATGAATGCCTTTAAATAGTATGCATAGTTTTACACTAGTCGTGCAAACTAGGTGCAATGATTAGTAAAATCTTTAGGTCATTGTGTAGTCTTATTATTTGATCAGAATCCTTATAAAAAAGCTTTATTGACTTTGTTGGTGAAATTCACAAATTATTGAGCAAGATTTATTTTTTTAATTTATCAAAGTAAAAAATTGGAGTGAGTTTACACCTCTGCTGCATACTCTCCATAATGCTGCTCTCTTATTGGTTTAGGCTTTGTAGTAGCAGACGCCCGCCCCCTTGTGTTTGTTGTCATAGTAACAGTTCTGTTCCAGTCTAGTTCACACGTCGCCCTGAGGTGCAATTGAACAGACATACTATAACTAAAGCTGTCTGCAGCACGAGACCACAGGATCACCTTTATTTATTTTATTTTTTATCTATATTTTTTGTTTTGTGCTTATTTTAAATCAATGGCTGTTTACAATGCTGTCCGATGTGGTACCATGACTGAATTTTCAGCGAACATTTTCCATAATTCCTCGTCTTTTGATGGTCCGGCTTTTGGTGGTAGTGCAGGGTCAAGCTGTGATCTCACCCTCTTGACTTGTCTGCTCATCGGATCCTATCGCTTCTGTATCATTCCTTTGTTAGCCGCCTTCAGTGGGAAGCATGGGACGCTCTGGAGATGTGAGTGTTTCAGTAAATGCTCTGTGATGGGCTTTTGTACTGGAAATTCATAAACTGTAAATATGGAAAATGCTATTTTTTTAGGAGAGAAGTGGTTAAGCTTTTAATTACTTTTTTGTGGTGTTTATTCTCTATTAGTGCTTTGCAATTAAAAAAATTTAATAAATATTCGAGATTTGGTAATTTTTAATCTTCAATGATCATCTTGGGTCTCTTTAATGGAGAAGTCTACAGTCATTCCTCTGTCTGTAAACGTATGTGGTTTGGAGCAGAGTTAATTCTTTATTTGGTTATAATAATACAATATCAAATCAAAAATCAAGATTGATCATTGTGGTAAATGAGGAGAAAAAAAAGTGACTCCTTTTAATCATATTGCCCATTGGCTGATAGTTCTATATGTGAATTTCTTTTGAGTACCATATTGTATCTTTTATGTATTGTTTATGTACCTTGTATTGACAAATTGTTTTTAGTTAATATTTTTTGAGCAAATCAATAAATGTTCACTAAAAGCTCAGTGCATGGTATGTGTAGACAGGCACACAGTATGGTTGGTTTATAATTGTTAAAACTTTCAAATGGTAGTAATAGTAAGTAATGGTAAGATTATCAGTATGAAATCAGTTATGGAACAAAATGTCATGTTTCTGCTGTTTTGCAAACCTAACTCCATATAAAGTAAAACTAACCTTTTTTATTTTTACTTTATTAACAGTTTCTGGAGCAGCAAGCAGGCGTTCTACCCCTTTCAAAGTTCCAATCCTCAAAGCGAGACTTAACACTACTCCAGCTAAGACCAGTGCACCAGGTAAACCCAACAAAACTCAGCCTTATAACCGTTAATCAGGTCACAAAGCTTTAATCTTGTATTTTTAATGACACTCTGTCATAAGAAAGCAGGCCCATCAGTTCCCATTTACATTGAAACTATGTTGAGTACTTTGTAGACGACTTGTGAAATATTAGCTGATTAACACTGATTGAGTTATACAGGTCTTTGTTGTGGTCCCTTTGATCAAAACACTCATTCAGGGCATCATGGTTAAAAATCTTTGCAATTTCTCAGTCTCGATCAGACGCTACGTGCTTTTCCAGAGACGGTATGGGTCAGTTAAACTCTAGTGTACTCTCTGTTCTGCTTGTGCCAGTGTTGACCACTCCATGTAAAACAACGGGACCCACCAAAGGCCTGCCAAACTGTCACACCAGCCCACAGAAGAGGACCACTACCACCACCAAGCTCATCAGACTAAATGCTTCTGGTAAGAGTTACATTTTATGTTTTCACAGGCCTCCTGCTACATGGTTTCAATTTGAGGACAGTTGACCATTCAAAAGATACAATATTCAGTTTTGAGTTGTTCATTGCTTTAGCAGCGGTCTTAACTTTTCATAATTTTGAAACTGATGAATTTCAGTCTGCAGCTTTAGCTTTTAAATTGTGTGTCTTTTTTGCTAGCACCAAATATAGCAAAAGGAGAAGTCTTGGAATAGAATATTTACTGTACCAATGTAGAAATTCATATTTAGTCTACCATCACATAAAATATCTTACGGACAACATTGCAATAGGCCTAGTAAAATATAGAATATGCACATTAATTATTTCCTTGCTTTTAAATCCCTGCAGCATTTTTCAAAATATATTCTACACACACTCGTTTTAAAATGTTTACCTGTTAACACAAAAATGTGAATACTGTAATTGATTGTGAGATTTTTCATATAACCCTTTACTAAGGCTGTCAGTATAAGTTTTTGATTGAAGATGGAAATATTTTTTAGAGAAGAAAATGCTTGTCTTTAGGTTTTAAAAGTCTTAAAATGACCAGGATACTCATTTTGATTACTTACTCAGATTGTTTCTTGTTGCTTTGTGAATTTTGTTTAAACCTACACTGACACCCCATCATTAGTTAATTATATATTTTATTCTTTCAAGCATGGGCTTTTGAGAGTTGTCCAAGCCATGCTATATACTGTTACAAATCTCTTTTGTAATAAATAATCTGACCCCAAACTCTACATATCACCTATAGTCCTCCCTGCCTCTCTCCCATTGGTCAGTGTCACTCTTAGTCCCACCCATTCCCCCTCCTCAGTTGTTGGTGCGTCCGCACTTTACCACAGCACCGCCATCATGAAGCCTGGAGATGCTCTCTGCTCTGGCATTTCTCTGTATGCTGGTTTGTGACTGGAGCCTGTTTTTACCAAGAGGATTAAGGGATTTTAAATGCTTTTTTTTTTCATCTCCCAATAGCTTCAAATCTCTATCAGCTTTAAATCTTCTTTGCATTATTGTGGTTTCATCGCTGGAGATTACATATTTTTAACTTGGAAGTACAATCAGATGAACCTATACAGCTTCATGATTTTTATTTCATTAAGTAGTTTATTTAGTTTTGTTTGTTGATGCGTGCAGTTTAAAGAATGGTTGAAGTAGTACAGTTATAACTATTCTTTTAGCTACACTTCTGCTTCAGCCTTTTCTTCACCTGTGGATTGTTTTTGATCTCTGTTCGAGATGTTATGGTCTCCAAAGCTTTCCCTCTCAAACATCCATGTGCGTCTAACTGCCAAAGGTTTGCTCCGAAATATTCACCTGCTTTCGGGATGCAAGAGGAACATAGTTATTTTCCGAACAGGTCTGTCACTATAATCTTATTACAACCATTTTAATATATTTTCTTTCACAACATTTAAGGTGGTCTGTTTTGTAGAGGTGGTCAGTGGTCTCCTCGGGCAAACCTGACCTTGTCTTCCCCAATCTATTTTTGGTGTAATTTTTACCGGAGCCACAGGTTCAACTTTCACTTACCTTGGTCACTCAAATGACCCTAACCAGGAAGACGCCACTTGATATTTTAGCCATGCACCAACACACAGTTGTCCAAACCAAAAATTACACCCTTGATTTTTGTATTTAATTTCATATAATTTTTTCATCTTGCTTAAATTATAATAAGGAATTGATGGTGTTAGTTTGATGCACAATCAAAGCACAAAATCTCATGTCACTTGGGGATTGTGTGCTCTTGTTTCATTGGAGATGTACCAAAGTTATTTTGGTTTATGGTCGCCGGGTAACACCATGGAAACGCTGTGATGATTACTCAGCTGCACCGTGGGAGAGAGTTTAAATGGTTAGGTTAAATAAATTCACAGGACTGATTTAAATTGAAGTTAAATTGCCTTTACATAACAGTTGGAAACTATGACCTTAAAAACCTTTCACTGATATAAAGTCTGGTCTGGTATCATGTTTAGAGACACACAAGAACTATTACATTTTACCTTAATTGTAGTGAATTTGGTCTTTATGATTTAATAGATTTTTTTTTAATAGTATGGTACGATTAAATTTTTATGTTATTTAGTTTATTTTTGATTTTTTTGCAAATTTGTAAGTGCCCTAGATTATAAAGATGTTGACTTGACGTAGTACAAGTGTGTATTTGTAGTGAATGGTCTGTCTTCACAAGTGCTGTGTTGAGATATCCCCTTTCACTGGCACTCTCTGAGCTGAACACTGCCCCCGCAGATCAGATCAGATTGTGTTAAACCTAAGTGTGGACCCTTGTGTACGATTCAATTGGATATGAAGCACTGCCAGCTCTTTGTTATGTTATGATTAAAACAAATGGCATTGAAAAGTATGCTGCATGCTGTTATATTTTTAAGTTATATTTTTGCATTTTTGTGGTTTTCATTATGCCCCATTTAATTTTGTCCTATATTCTTGAAACTAAAAAAAGATATATATA
>KN502419.1:0-11861 GCA_000787155.1 Scartelaos histophorus | reverse complement strand
AAGAGAAAATAAAAGACAGTCCCCAGGTGAGAGCTATGAGCACTTTAGCTCTGTGAGGACTCAGCTTATCCTGCTTCTGCACGATGATCAGGAAACGGTCTATGCTTATTATAAGCAGAATAGCAATGCCCTCCATCAGAAAGAACCAGAAGAGCATGGCAGAAATTCGGCAGAAAATGTCCCCAAATATCCAGCTGGTGGTTATCACTGTGACCAGGGCAAAGGGCATGTTGAGTATGGCCAGCATCATGTCGGCAAAGGCCAGGCTGGCCAGCAGGATGTTAATGGCTGAGCGCATGGCTGAGCGCTGATACACCATCAGACACACCACCACGTTCCCCAACAGCGCCACCAACAGAATAATCACCATGACTGCACAGAAGAAAATCTGCAGAGGCAGACCCAAGTCTTGGAGGCTTGAAGGGGACCCTGTGGGGGACACTGATGTTAAAGTCCAAACTAGGCTGGTATTGGCCATGGAGAAGCTATCCATGGGGACATCAGAGAGGTTTAGCATGGCTCTGACCAGGCAGCACACACTGTGGTTCCTGGGGCCCTCCTGCGGGGGCCCAACAGCAGTGGAGTGAAGCATGACTGCCCCGAATCAACAGGCATCTTCTCAGCACAGGGCCAAGCTAACACATGACTGTGAAGGCCATTGGTTCAGAAGAGCAGCTCCACATCCACATTCCCGGCCTGAAACACAAACACAATAAACTGCTGAATAATATTAACATTTTACAATTACATCATGACATTGCATGTTTTTCTCTGGATAACCTCTGGCAGATTATGGCAGAACACGGGTAATGAGTACATTACTATGCAGCATTCATGTGCAACAACAATTTTATTTCACCCTCTATTACCAGTAACATAAGTCTCCATCTGGCACAAATGCATCTATAAAACCTTATCACTCCTGTGTAAACAGAGCCCGGATCACTGAGTGTCCAGTGCTACATTAATGCGTGCGCTAAAATAATGATAACAAAAACACATTTCAGACAAAATCAGTCCTGATAGTTTGAAATACGTGGGCGGTAAATTCAGGTAAACATTATTACAGCAAATTATGTGTAATGGAGACATGCAGATAACCTGTGCATACCACACATTTAACTGTTTAGTGCTATTACCACTGGAAAAACTAAACAAAAAAAAACTTAATGTAATAAAACACATTTTTAAAAGACAGAAAACACATCAGATTATAAATTATCAAAGTGCATGCAAGGTGTGTTAATTAAAGTAAGTCTGGTTTGTTAAGATATAGGATTTGAACATTTAACAGCACTTTTCAACATCCTCTTGTTCCACTTCCTCCAAAAAAGAAAACATCCAAATAACACAAAACACCTCATTTTCCTTTATTACCTTGCAACACAGCAGGTTGTAGCACATACACACACCTTTGATGTGAGACCCATCACTCATATCCAGTTGAGGATTTTAACCTTGGACACTTTTGCAAAATGTGGCTGCCAACATTTAGGCCTTCTTAATGTTTTAGGAGGAAATGTAGGCCTAAATTTGAACAGAGAATTCATGTGGCCTTCAGTATATTTGAGTTCGGGTTTGTCTATGTAGATGGTTAGTTTTCATTAAACCAAAAACCCGTGTAACAGACCCACAATGTGCACACAAAACTAAATCGTCATATGGCCTACTGTAGCCTACAATCAGTGCATATTACGAGTTCCATCCTGAGGAGCATCTGCAAAATCCCAAGAGCTGGAGCGCAGAGGAGGAACAAGCATTCGCAGCACATTTGGTTACATAAACATATTTTAGATCTAGTGAGAACATCCATGGACCATGATGCTACTTACATGTTTCTGCCATGTTGTTGATATCCGACAGCAGCTGTGTGGTTTTAACTCACTAAAAGATACATCGGCTCGTTCCAAATCTCGCCTTTCTTTTTCGCAGAAGCACAGACAGGAATAATAGTTTTACGCAGTACGGTAAGACTATCTTGACTTCGCCTCTGTATCCATGGATTTTTCCGATGCCGCAGACAGAGGTGTTCCCACCTACACACATGGAGACCGAGGGACAGCCGCATTTAGACGCCTTCTTTGTCCACAACGGAGCTCCGGAGAAGAAGACATCATCCACAGATGTTTAGAGAAGGCGCATCCTCCTCCGCTTTCTGCCCGGTTACCGCTTCAGGAACATCTGTCCGCGACAACACGAGCGGACCTCCAGCGTTTGATCTCTGAATGAACCTGGAACCAAAAATCACAACAAAAACTACCGACCGGAAGTGCACACAACTACACTTCCGATGAGCTCTTTCAGAATAAAGTCATCTGGACATTTTTTTGGCACGATTCTAATAAGGGTCAATGGCATGACGTGTGTCCAATTGCAATTTCTTCAGTTAAAAAGGTTCAAATTTCATAATAATTCGCCACATACCTGTAGAACCTCTATCCTCCATGAAAGCAAATCATTTTTTTCAGAAATTATTCTGCATGTTTTTTGTACTTGTGTTAAAGTGTTAAAATGTCATGTGGTGCGCCCTTGACTGCTGATTTTTAAAATTTTAAAATTACTCTAAATCTAATCAAATTAATTTTCTTCCGTTTTTGTCATATTACTTTAGTGTTTTGTTGTCCCACAGGAAATTTCAGCTTTCTTGAATAGATATTTCCCCCATAATATTCAAACAAATATTGTTTGTATTGAGTGTGTCCATTTTCTCAAATATCGCGTTTTCTTGTTTTCAAATATCAATATCATTTTCATATTACTCAAAACTTAGATTAACATCCCAACCATGTTTTACAATGTTAAGGTTATTCTCGGTTGCACATGACATTTTTTAAATGTTGTAGCCAATTCATGTACAACACTAAAAATGAATGTTATAAATGTTAAACATAGATTTATTCAGACCTGGCATTGTAAATATTTGAAAGAGTTCAGTTTTTAAATTTGCCTGTTGACATTACTGAGTCTTATATGTGTATTAAGAACATATATATTGGATCGGCAGTCATTATATAATTGTGCCTTTTTATTTAGAATAAATTAAAAATAGGAAAATCAGATAAATTGATCCCGCAAAGATCTGCCACTGAAGAATATAATCTGCTTCCATTTTACTATTTTGTAGTGTCACTCTGCATGCACAACCCAGTTATAATAATAATAATAATAATAATAATGCATCAGATTTATATAGCGCTTTTCTGGACACTCAAAGCTGTAAGCAAATGTTGAAATAGCAGTGGTTTCTTAGCATTTTAAAAATTATGGGTTCGTCTTGAAAATAATAAAGGTGCTTCTGCTCTCAGCCTGACCATAAGTTACTAAAACTGTAGGTCTTCAGTTGTGGTTCTCAAATTATTTACACCAAGTATCCAAATAATAATATCCTTTCAGAGAGCCGCCAACAATGGCCAGATTTCAACAGGTCTCTAAAATTGGCCTAAAATGAGCCCATACAGTCAAAAAAATCAGACTAGATAATAACAGATAAAGTAAAATAAAAGGAGGACAATAAGGGCACCACATACCACCAGAGGCAGCCCATGTACCACAGCTTCAGAAACAATAGGTGGACTAAATTATGGCTTGGTCACACAAACTTTCTGCAAACTAATTATTGTAATGGTATTATAACAGTTTATATGGACCACAGAAGAAAAGAGAAGGTTAGCGGGACAGTTTTAGTGATTATCTGTAGGCAAAGTTGTTATTGTGAGCCAGAGCATAAAGTTACTTTTCATTTTAGTGTTGTGTGTGGCCTTATATAAAGATACTTAAAACAATATTAGTATTTTAGTTGTTTTTGTAAGTAGCCCATTTACCACCACATCACATTCACAGTGCACGCGACAGGACAATTAAGAAGGGGAACTCTGACTCTTGCTTCGTTCATGTTACGCTCTGGTCTATAAAGTAGTACAGATAAACCAAAGGACCTATATAAAAATATCCATTTTGTTTATTTCTTCATTGAATTTATTAGTGTCCATAAATAAAGCTAGCAAACACTACAGTATTATCCAGTGCTATGAATCAGTGATGCGTTTAGTCTGTGCTTTGGTGGGAGGAATGATCTGGACCCTGAAGGGGCAGAAGAAGTTCAGCAGAGCTTTGCAGTCCCTCAGCTCCAGACTGTAATGCTGGGCGATCTTCTCTGGGGTCCATGTTTGGGGCTGCTGCTGGTGACTGCTCAGGGCCTTCAGAGCCTCAGCCAGGGTCAGTTTGCCTTTGGGGACGTCCGTGAGCTCCATCAGGCCCAGCTGCTCCAAGGGGACGCTGTACTGCAGGGGGCGTCGCTCTGCTTCTGCGGCCTCCTCTCTGGTTGACTGTAATAAAGAACATTAGCTTGTGTCATCAACATAACCAAACAAGACCACACACCAGACTTTTTTTTACTTTAAATTGCATTCACCTTCTACAATTTAATTTAATGATATTGTAATTTCAGGTACAGCAGGGTCTATGCAACTCTATGGGCAAGTCACTGTTTTTAGAAGAAATATCCAAACTTATGCTCCACAAATGTTGAACCTTGATTCATTGATTTGTTTTTTTTTTAATTTCGAGTTTATGCTATATACATACTATATATACATTGTAAATAACAGAAACGCACATTTCTAGAAAACGAAAGGGAAGAAGAAAAGCTTGTTCTAACCCTCTCCTATTCATTACATAGTTTAAAAAAAAAAATTATGTGGTTGCTATACATTGATGACAAAACTTACATACATACACAAACTTACATACACAAATATTTACATATAGCAAAATAAATACTATGCATACTAAAAATAATTTTAAACCAATTTCTTTCTTATTTGTATTATGCTGTATTATGGTTGTACAAACTAATAACAATGATAAAACCTTATGATTTATGAACATTTGTATTTCTTGTGGATAAGCCCAGTAAGACATTGTGTAAGTCCTTTGTCACATATGGCCTTTGGTTGACTATTTAAGATCGTTTGGAATTACAAAATAAACATATTTTATAACTTTAGCTCGTGCATGGACTAAAAAAATAATTGCCCATCCCTGTATCTATGTAATCTAATTTTAGAATGTTGTAATGAACGCCATATCAGTAATGATCTGAACATAATGATGATTAATAACTAACACAGGAGTTTTATGGGTAGGGGTCAGTGAGTGTCCCAGTCTGACCTGTGGAGGTTCCGCCGGGTCAGTGGACTCCACATACAGAGAGCGGAGATGATTCAGCAGAGGAGCATTCTTCTCACTTAAAACTCCTGTAGCTGAAAGAAAAACAACAATACCACATTATCTTGAAGTTCTAGTCTCAGGTCATTGGATATAAGGCGGTATTGTGGCTCTGTGACTCCGCTCTTCACCTTCAGAGGTTCCCGGGGCGGAGGCAGCGGGCTCCGTGTGTCTGGGCGCGACTCGCGGCTTCTCACGGGAGATTTCTCGGTGGACACGGTTCTCCAAGTTAAAGTTTCGGAACATGCGAGCCACACGGGCGCCCATCGTTGACTTTCCTCCACATCCAAACTGCACCTCACACCGCTTATACAAAACGACGGAAAGCGAAGAGGCTCAGTGCTAATTTACGCTTTCAGACAGTCACACTGCCACCTACTGCCCAGGAGGCTCATCGTGGTCAACGGGTGTATTTAAAAATCATTAAAAAACATATGGTTGGATTTGTACAGGGTTACATCCCAGGTCCAATGAACTATTCACATATTTCAAGACCATATCATATCATATGAATATGGTTCTTGTTCTTTACATGGTTGAAGACCTACATCCGTAGACCGTATAGAGAAGAGTTTATGCCAATACCTGGCCTAATAGTAATATTCCTATTCAGTGTCATGCTCTAAAATCTGTAGAATCAAATTCGTAATATTAAAAATAAAAAACACCCACTCAAGAGAAATGGAAACAATGTTTAAATATGGCCAGTAGATGGCAGCATTTCCTGTTCTTTTCTTTCCATAAGAACTTCATTATACTATATTATATTATTCTTCCATGAGGAGCAGAGCCTTCTGAAGCTAAAGAACCTATTCACCAAAAATGAATTCTACTAAAGATGTTGAAAATATTTATTTTCACAGCATGTTCCTTCCTTTTGATCTGTCTTGAGGACAGTAACCTATTTAAAATTGTTAGTTTGATGGTGGAGCTGAAGTCATGTCGCTCTTAATGAACACATCAGCAGTAACAGGACCAACAGCAGAGATATGACTTTAATCTGATATGCTTGATTACAAGAACCTGCTTTCAAAGAGTCACCAGCTGCCCTAGTGATAAAGCTCATGGAGAACAGACACAGTTTTCATGAAATATTTTTTATACAAAATAATTGCAATATATTTTTTCCACCACCAAACTTTTTAACTATCACATTCAACCATACAATTTACATTACAAATTGTCACGAAGAGTGGAAGAGGGGAGCAGGAGGAGTAGAGGAAGAGCAGGGTTTTAGCACTGGGAGTGGGAGCAAGAGGAGTAGACGAAGAGCAGGGTTTTAGCACTGGGAGTGGGAGCAGGAGGAGTAGAGGAAGAGCAGG
The DNA here is from genome assembly GCA_000787155.1 of Scartelaos histophorus. Classification (NCBI taxonomy): domain Eukaryota; kingdom Metazoa; phylum Chordata; class Actinopteri; order Gobiiformes; family Gobiidae; genus Scartelaos; species Scartelaos histophorus. The sequence goes on along the minus strand of KN502419.1, from coordinate 5,313 downwards.
ATGCAGCTGTCGATGAGGAGGATGCTGTAGAAGTAGCGGTGCGTGTGCAGACTGTGTCCTCCCTGGAAACGTGTCACCAGCACAGCCAGCAGCAGGAAGAATGTGCCGGTGTTCATGAGCAGGAACAGTCTGATGTAGAGCCCTGTGTGGGTCAGAGCCTGGGCCTGTGTTCCAGTGTTCACTTCAGAGACTTTAAGCCGCGCTCTGGCAAAGTCTCCCTTTTTATTAGCGTAGTCTACAAAGAGATGGGAGTCCATATTGCTCTCAGGATTGTCCTCATAAACACGACGGAACGTCCTCTGTCTCTCTTTTTTCTCACTTACTTCGATCTGTGCAAATATGTCAGGTAGATTCTCTGGCAGCTTATCTTCCAGGTCCAATCTGCCTTTTCTCCCACGCGCTTGTTTCTTTGACTTGGCAAACATTTTTTCAATAATTCCTTCAGTTTTCTTCTTGTCTGAGAATTGCAGAAGGCGTTCTGCTGTCTTCCTGAAGGTGGCACTGTTGAGAACTCTGCTCAGGATGTGCCTCTCCATCTGCTGGAACACAGGCTTGACATGCTGAAGATTGTCCTCCACCAGGTTCACATACTCCTCCACCTCTGCAGGAGAGTGCTCTGCCTGAGACACAGTCCTCTCAAACACCACTTTCTGGTGCCCATTAAGAATCATGGCATATAGGGGACTTGAGGGCACCTCCCCGGTCACCAGATGTACCGTGTACGTCTGCTCCTTTGTGGACAACCGAATATCCAACCTCTGATCATCTCCACGCACTTTTAAGGAGTTTAACTCCACTCCAGGACCAAACAGGGCATATACCATCCTAGAGAAAGGGTAGCGTAGTGGCGCAGTCACATTGACATAATTAGACCCATTGTAGCCAAAGTTTGATGGGTACTTCCAGAAGCCCACAGACCCCTTGTTGCTGAAGCCAGTGTCATCCATCCAGAACATCTTGTACCTGTCATTCTCATGTCTGACAAAGGCTCCATGCACAGAGCCTTTCCTGATCCCAGTAAAGGCCAGCTCTGTATTGTGAAAGAAAGCACTCATGGCTCTGCTGGGGCTATCCTCAGCCAGAGCAAAGTGGTCCACAAGCAGGAGGAGCTGAGGGTGCAGGAGCAGCAAGTTCCTCTGGAAGCTGCGCACCTTCAACTCAGGATTATAGGCTGCACTGGCCTCTCCGCGGATGAACACCATGCCCTGCCTGTGCATGGCCACTTCCACCTGACCCTGAGTGTCAGCTGCCTGCCCAGTCTTATACTTAAGCCACTTGGAGTCGCAGGATTCTGTGATCTGTCCAGCCCAGGGCTTAAAGCAAGCTCCTGGAACATCTGATCCAAACAGCACTGCATTGTTTAACAGAGTGTACTTGGGCCCATACAGAGCTTCAGTGATGAAAGGCACTCCATTTGGTGCAAAAGTGAAAGAGTTCTGGTCTGGGTGCTCATGGCCAGCGTTAAAGTTCCTCCAGCCTTTCACCCACTCTTTGTACTTGTTCTTGTGAACTATGTCATACATGGAACGGCCTCCCAGTTTCCCTGATTTGAAGGAGAGGAATGTTGAGTTGGTCCTGGCTGGTAAAGCACTTCCATAGGTTACAACCCCCCAATCCTCAAAATAGTGGAGCTGTGATGTGCCATAGTCTGGTGGAGGGGTCGGGGAGAGGCTGGGGTCATACCTGAAATAACCAAGAATAAAAGATAATTCATATAAGTTCATATGAGGACTTTAGGTATTTCGGGCATAAGAAGACATTGTTAATACATGTAGTAGGTTGAATGATGAATTCAAAAGGAGAAGTAAGTATATGTATGTATAAGTATGTATATCTAGGGTAGCTCAATTTCAAACCGTAAACTCATCAATCCGTTCTCATTCCAAAACTTATTTTAGCGACATATTAGACTTTTTTGTCACATTTGCAAATTGGAATTGATAAAATATTTTACAATTAGATGCAAACAAATACAAATCAGTTTGCATTTGTCAATTAGTGCTTCTTTTACCGTATACTCTATGGTTAACTTGCATACTGCAGCTTTAACAGAATTATGATCACATTTGCCAGACAAAACAAAATATTGGCTCATGACATGACTAACCAGATGAACTCAGTATGCAGAGTGCACCAGCGTTGGCTCTTTGCGGGCTGCCCGGGCCCTTCAGTCACTCGGTTCTGACGAATCTTCTCTGCCAGCCAGTTCCCACTGCCATTACGCAGCACGTATCTGTCCAGAAACACCAGCTGGCTCTCAGGACCATAGAACCAGTTATAGTTGGAATCAGCAATCCCCACAGTCCTCTGGAAGCCTGCGCACGGACCGAACACAATATGACAATGATGAGCAGAAGATAATGAATAAATATATATGTCATTAGAATAAATATATGTAATGTCTGTTTGCTGCTATTAAGTTTGGCATTTGCAGTTTGTTGACTTAGAGAATACAGTAAAATGAATACTGACTAGTATAATAATAGTACAATTATTATACTAGTAATAATGTAGGACTATAAATTAGTCCTACATTCATTCAACTATATGCAGTGAGCTTTTCTAAATAATGGCATAGCACAAATACATAAAATCAGGCACAGTAGCGTAGTAGGTTAAGAATTCCTAGTGGAGATCAGCCAAACTCATTCCTGGTCATGACTGGTTAGTTATGTGTTAAGATAAGCCCCACTTGCAGTTTTAAGTTCCCAAGATATGAAATGGACAGTTAAAAACCATTCAAATGTGAACCAGTGAGCAAAGTTACCTGGCAAAATAGTTCGGTAGAGGAAAGCGAAATGTTGGAGGAGCCAGGGGTGATGGAAGTGACTGATGGAGAAGTGTCTTTGCACTAAAAACATGTACTGGAACAGAGAGCGGGTGGTGTAGCTCCCATAGGCCACGCCTTCATCCAGAGAACCATCGGTGATCTCCTGTAATATCACCAAAGACTTCTCCATGATGGACAGCACCTGCTTGGTCCACAGATATGCCTCCTGGAGATAACCTGCAGCACAAGAAAACACTCACTGGTCTGCAGCGGTTTTGATGGCGTCTTTCCTTCACACCCCAGATTCATGCAACAGGCTCAGTGGGCGTGTCCAAGGACTGTACCACAGTAAGTATTTGTGGAGGCTGTAGACAGTGTCAACCTTGTTTATACCTGTTTATTGCTTCATTGTTTCACGTCATACTTCTACCACAAGTCATAAACTTTGTGTTCCTACTAGACAACTGAACAATTGGAAAAACATGTATTCAATTTTCCACATTCTTGCCCAGTGTCCATATTGAAAAATGTATAAACATACAAAGGTTAGGTTCTTGAGTATGGGGTGGAAAGACTGAAACAATAATACAATAGATTTATTCTGTGCTCACATTTACTTTGTATTTAGGGGATGATCCTAAACAGATTTCTTTAGCCCGATTCTTTTGTCTTTGCCAATATCAAGATTTAGCAAGGGCCACAAATTTATGTCAAGACGTCTTTCAGTTCACAGATTAACTAATACATATAAATATCATCTCCTTCCTAAAATAATCGCCTCAGTCACTTTTTGCCCAAGTTTTCCTTAGGCAAAAAAATGCCATAATTTCAATTTTGGGGGGAGTTTTTTGTGTTTCCTGAAAAACCTGAAAAAATGACTTACAGTATGTGATTATTTTAGGAAGGTGTCAATATTAAAAATATAAATTCTGTATTTATCTGGGATATAAAATCATGTGTTGCATAATTTTGTAGACATAACAAACTGCATGTAAAAAAATGTCCTGTTGCTCTTCTATTTCTATAGTAAAATGCTCAAAAAGAGGACAAACTGGGAATGACGCAAGGGCACATACAGACAAGGGCAGATTTGAGAAAAAAAAAAAAAACCCACAACAAAATCAAAATATCAGCAAGATTTGATAGATATTACTTCTGCTTTACTGTACAAATATCTGCTGACCTTGGGCCATGTAGACGAGGCTTCCAGTGAGCAGAGCCACACAGTTGGTGGGCTGGTGGTTGTGGAGGTACTGAAAGCCCCAGCCTCGCTCGTACGACTTCTCGTAGATGTCCCGGGTCACGTTGCCGATCACCTGGAGGAAGCGCTCCTGCTGCTGTCTGCTCAGATACTCAAACAGGAAGTCATAGGCTGTGGCAAAACCAACCAGCGAGTGGGCCACGGGAACCTCATCCCACGGAGCGTCTTTCACAAACCTGCAACACACAAACACATTCAAATCCATGGTGGAAATATATCATCTCATCTTGCTGCTAGGAAACATTTTTACCAATATGAACTAGGTTAGTGACTAATATGGACTTATTATTATGCGGTTTAGCTTATTACAAACATTCAATTCATTCCTATCCAAAGAAGCAAAGGAAAAAACGTATTCATTTGATGAGCTGAATTTGAATTTCTTTTTTGCTATGGATTTTATGTGGACAACTGAGGGATTACACACACAAGAAATAAATGTTTCCACTTAGGGAACATTTTTGTGGTCTGGCACCTTTATTCAATCCAAACATAAAAACAAGAGTCATTGATACCATTGTTTAAATATACAAATAAAAAACAGCCATATATTTTTCTTATAGTGCTTATTCAATAGTCTAACTGAAGCTGGCACAAAAGGGAATATGAGTGAATAAAGTCCTCAGCCTTTTTCTTTTTTAACAAGTTTGGAGGTGATATCCAATGTGAGAGAGAGAAAATGCATTTATTTAGTCTTTTTTATTGTTTATTATTATTGATAAAGACAGACTGAACAAACCTGTCTGTGTTTCTTCATAATTTGCTTTTAAATGTGGAACTATCCCGTTTAATGTGATCAAAAGTATGAATAGAAGGTTGGCTTTTTATCACCAAAAATTGTAAAACGACTCCACTGCTACTCATTTTTTACATTTATTTGTATGTATGATAAATGACAGACGTTAAGATTGCAGTGTCATTCTAAACATGACATAAGATCCTGGTGCAGACAGGAGCTCCAGAGCCCTGCAGACGCACAGACCTCCTGGAGCACGAGAGCAGCAGCAACACACATAATTGAAGGCCCTGCAGACCACAGCTGTGTCGCCCTGAGAATTCGGCTGACCATAATAAAATGCAGCCAAGGGGAAAACTCACAGCGAGCTCCGAACATGTGAAAACACTTGCTCAGTGGCTTGCCCTTGCTGCGCTGTGGCACACATACCAAAGCTGGGAAAATGTCCTGCAAATTACCCTAATACCGCTTACTGCAGCCCCTAGGAATGAGGTGCAAGAAACCCCCTCCCCGCAGGTAGGGGCACCAGATGAGATCAGTCAAAAG